>BGNK01002186.1:26909-54651 GCA_003297005.1 Symbiodinium sp. clade A Y106 | reverse complement strand
CCCAGCCCCAGCCCAGCCCCCGAGCCCCAGCCCTCAGCCCCACAGCCCCCAGCCCAGCCGCAGCCCCAGCTCCCAGCATCCAATTCCCAAAATCAGGTTTCAGTCACAAAACCTGGTCAAAACTTTCGGTCAAAACGTTTCGGTCAAAACGTTTTTGGCACCCAAACCCTTAACAATTTCTATAAACCCTAAACCCTCGACCCTCGACCCTACCTAGAGGATCATGGGGCTTAGTAAGTATGGTGATAAGTACCTTAATTGGGGTTTGTAGTTGTTATAAATATAGTTACCCAATAATAACCCTGGTTACGAAGTCCCCAGAGCCCTTACAACAAAAAGACGCATCTCTAGACCCAGATTTAGATCTTGCACCTTGAGTCCAATTCCGAACCCTAAGTCTTAAACTCGATTAGATAAGGGTTTAGGGGTGTAGGGTTTGAGGGTTTAGGAGCTCGGTTTTGGTTTTAGGGTTCCTGGGTTTTTGAGGATTTAGGATTTACGATTTAGGGTTGTTCTTTAGGGGTTTAGGGGTTTAGGGTTTAGGGGTTGTTCTTTAGAGCCCTTAAGGGTTTACGATTTAGGGTTGGTCTTTAGAGCCCTTAAGGGTTTAGGGTTTAGGGTCCTTGCAACAATTCCCTAAACCCGAAGCCCCAAGCCCTGAACCCCGATTAAACCCTAAGCCCCCTAAATTGCTTAAACCAAAACCCTGAAGCTGAAATGGCTTAAACCCTAAGGCCCTAAAGCCCTGAAACCTAAACCCCTGAGACGTAAATCCCGAAGCCCTGAAGCCAGAAAGTTGGAACATCATTATCCTCATGGCCTTAAGGTAAAGTATAGGGGATCCCAGCACTTATCATCCTAAACCCGTCTTCCAACTTTCCATGGTTCGCTCTAAACGCCTATTGCCATCTTCATGTTTTGCCTCGGAGGCCTTAAACCCTAGACCCTTAATCCTTGTCATAGTTGGGTAACATTTTACATTTTTATGGCCAATAAGGAATAGCAATTTAAATTTAATCCTATCCCAACCATGAACTAGTAATCCTGAACCCTCAAGCCCTGAACCCTAAAGCCGCAGGCCCCAAACACCGAATTCAACCCTTAATCTCATGTTCATATACGCTCCCAAACCCTAAACCCTAAACCCTAAGCCCTAAAATCTAAACCCTAAACCCTAAACGCTAAACCCCATCTTCATGTTCGACTCCTAGAGGCCTATGCGTTCTCGGGCCTCCTCATAACTTGGCTTGCAAGGCATGGCCTATGACGAGGGGTTTAGGGTTGACGGTTTAAGGTCTATAGGATGTAGGGTTTAAGGTTTAGGGGGTTAGGGTTTAGGGGTTCAGCGGTTAGGGTTTAGTATTCAGGGTGTAGGAAAAACGGTTTAAGGTTTAGGATTTCGGGTGGTTTTAGGGTTCTAGGGTTTCGGCTTTAGGACCCACGAGAATGTGTCTTTTTGATCGACGTTGGTGACTTTCAGCTTGTACAACTTGGGTTGTGGGGCTTAGGGTTTATGATTTTTGATGACTTTGGAGTTGTAGGATAAATTATGGAGTTGGGCGTTTAGGGCGGGGAGGTTCAGGGGGTTGGTCGGGCATAAGGGGTTTTGGGACGGAGTTGAGGGTCATGTCTGCTTGCAGACATCGCTATTTTCAAGGTCTTGGTGCGGGCCTTTTCGGGCTTGGCTTCCAGGGGGTATGCAAAGGGTGCCCTAAACCCTAAACCCTAAACCCCTAAACCCCTATACCCTAAACCCTAATCCCTAATCCCTAAACCCTAAACCCTAAACCCTAAACCCCTAAACCCTAAACCCTAATCTCTAAACCCTAAACCCTAAACCCTAATGTGTTTCATGTGCCTTGTCGTTGGGCATTTCTTATCCGACTGCACCTGCCAACCCTAAGACTTTCAATCCTTAAACCCCGCTCCCATACTTCCTTCCACGCCCTTCGTCCTAAACCTTAAGTTCCTACCTACCCCAAGCCCTAAATCCTAGGTCCTAGGTCCCCAAACCCTAAACCTTAAGTCCTACATGCTAGGGTAGGGCTTAAGGTGCGCGGTCGAAATTTCTACACCCCATGACTTTTGCCCAAAGTCCGCGACCATCAGGAAGGACCTTGAGCTGCAGTCCGAACTCCCATACCTAAAGGAGTATGGGAGGTTATTTTGAGGGTAACGATACTTGGGTTTAGGGTTTGGGGTTTAGGGTTTAGGGAGCAGTTTACTGGGATTTTATAGGGGCCATTCTCGAGACTTGGTACAGGGTTGCAGTGGTTTAGGAGCAGGCGACTTAGTCGGTAGGTGTGTAAGTAAAGTTGTTCGTTCAGCAACCCCACTGAGGGTTGTTATTAGTCCAATTCTTAGATAATGAACGGGCGAACTTTAAGCTTTTTGGCCTTATATATTAGCTCTATCTTAGAAAGTTTGAACTTTTTGGGGCCCGGTTGTTGAAAGAGAGAGAATTACACCACTTGTAGAATGGATCCCGAATCCACAGGCCCCAAAACCTTGTCCCCCGAACCTTGAAACCCAAAACCCCAAACTCTAAACCCGAAGCCCCCATCAAACCCTAAGAAACCTTCAGAAATGCCAAGAAACCATCCTAAACCCTAAACCTTAGCCAGGGAGACGGCTCCAGAGCCATATCATGCCGGAGAAGCTGAATGGCTACAACCAGGCCGTTTGCTTAGGGGTACTTAGAAAGAGTTTTTAGTTTTGGGCTCCTACAATCCCCAAGAAACAGCAAAAATGTGTATTTTTGCTAGGGCCCCAGCTCAGTAGAGTATATAGGGTTGGGTTTAGGGCTTAGCCTTTGGGGTTCAGGGTCTATAGATTTTCAGATCAGGAGAGGTTACGAGAGGTTACCCAAAAAGTTTCATAACAGGCTTTAACATGCGTTAGACTTTTTTGGGCACGGCGTTTGAGGGGTTTTCAGAAGCTATAGTTATACTATAGTGTCTTTATGTCAATGTGGGTTCTATCAGGCTTTTAGATTTCTCGAGGTTTAAGGGCTTGGGGCTGAGGCGTCTAGGGGTTTTGAGGTGCTCTGGAGGTCCGTTGGGTTCCTAGAAGGGTTTTGTAAGCTTAGGGTTTAGGGGTTTAGGGGTTTAGGGGTTTAGGGGTTTAGGGGTTTAGGGGTTTAGGGGTTTAGGGTTTAGGGTTTAGGGTTTAGGGTTTAGTAGTAGAGTAGGTAACCTTTAACCTTTTTGGGGTAGTATAATCCCTATATAATCCTAATAGTATGAAAAAGGTTAACCTTTGGTTCCCCATGATACCCGACAAGTAGGGTGGGTTTTGTAAGCTTACTCTGGGCCCCAATGCTTTGATGGCGTCTTACAGGTTCGGGCCTGGGTTCTTTTCAGGGGACCGGTTTAGGGTCTACTGTGGGGTCTGTAGTTTAGGGTTTAGGGCCTACCCTATTGCTCCTGGACCCTCGTGATGAGATCCTAAAGCTGAGCCCCCAAAGCCCAGGCCCTCGCCCTAAGCCGATTAGGAGCCTTAGGGTAGGGTTTAGGGTAGAGTTTAGAGCTTCAGTTGTTGCATGGAAGGTTCAACGTAGGTGCATCTTGAGAAGTCAGCTGTAAGACTACCCAACAAGCAGTTGGGTACTAGATATAAACCCCCAAGTAGGAGGTTACTGAATATTGCGACCCCCAGCAGTAGGATCGTAATGCCAATAACCCAGAACTTTACACACCAGACACGAAGCCGCTACACGCTGCTGACTAGGTACAGCGAACTGAAGTCGTCGAACGCAATCCCCATAGTCTCTCCATACTTACAGTAGAATGTGCATCAAATCCTCGTTGAAAGTACTGAGGCCCCTACAACCTTGTCGAAGCCTGTAGCAGCCCATAAAAGCTTCTATATCCCTGCCGGCAACTTGCCTGGTTTACTCCTTAAGGCCTAAAGCCCTAAACCCTAAACCCTACACCCCTAAACCTAAAACCCTTGAACCACTAAAGCCTAAACCCTGAACCCCAATTCCTAAGAACCAACAGAACAGGCTCCTCCTGGTAAGGAATTCTTTCTGTACCTGCAGTTGGAACAAGGCCCATCAAAACAAACCCTAAGAACCGTATCTCTCTGGTTTCAGGTCTTCTGCAAGGGGCGGTTCATCGCTGGACCGGATGCTCGCTCCAGCGCTCTCTCAGCCTCCCGGAAAGGATTTTCTTATTCACATTCCGTCTACGCGAAGTTCCGAAGGTTCCTTTAGTTTAGGGTTTAGGGTTCTGAGGTTCCTTTAAGGGCTCCTTTGAGTGTTTGTACGAGGGTTTCTATCGTAAGGGGTCCATTGGGTATCAAAAGCATAGATCGCAGTTAGGGTAAGGTTTGTTTAGGGGTTTTAGGGTTTAATGTTCGGGTTTCTTTAAGGGTCCCAAAGACGCCACAACCCCTGAAATAAGGAATACACCTCAAACAAGATTCGGGATCCCATTACGGTGGATGGACAAAATCCTGCATTACCCATTATAAGGAATATACCATAATTCCCATAGTTTAGGGTCCTTAGGGTCATGCAGGATTTTGTCCATCAGCCGTATCATTGAAGCGATATTCCTTGATTTATATAAGGGGTTTTGGAGTGTCTGGGTACTTAGGGTTCCGTTTAGGGTTCCTTCAAAGGGTTCCTGTACGGACTCTATAAGAGGCTTGCCACAAGATTTTATAACCATGATTTTTCATGAAAAACTTTGGGGGCTCTTCAATTACAACCCAGTATCGTTATAGAGGGCTTTGTAAGGATTTTATATGGAGTTGTCAGGTATCTGTTTAGTAGAGTTTCTAACAGGGGCTTGAATCATTTGTAATATACTTCCCTCAGTCTCCCTAAGATATGCATGCTTGGAGGATCATGGGAGTTAGTCAGCATGGTTATAGGTGTTTCAATGTTACCAGGTATTAAACGTATAGCTACCCGAATAATCACCCTAGTTAGGAGGCCCATGATCCTTTAGTAACCCAAATCCCCCTTGTATTAACCCTTTTCGATCCCTTTTCTGGAGCCCTTTAAGGAACCCTGAAGGAAGCCTAGTTACTAAGTCCCATAGAACCCTAAAGCCAACCCTAGTGGTGCCGAACCCCCACTCCCTCAAATAGTTCAGGTCTCTTTTTAACGGTTTCGGGGTTTAGGGCTTCGGAGTTTAGGGTTTCGGGGTTTAGGGCTTCGGGGTTTAGGGTTTAGGGTTTGGGGTTTCGGGGTTTAGGGTGCAGGTGGTTGGGGTTTTAGCTTGGGGCTTCACAGTTTTTAGGGTTTGGGGTTTAGGTTTTCGGGTTTAGGATATGAGGTTTAGGTTTAGGCTTGATGTACTCAACACTGTCAGCACCCCATTTGCTGCCATCAGCGTCCTCCGCATCAACCCGTCTCAGCAACCTTCAGAAGGAGAAGCTGGGAACCTTTTCGTGTGACCAATTTCTCTGCAAGCACGGCTTAAGGGTCAATGACGCCTGCATGTGCTACTACTTGCCCAGTCCTTGCTTAAGCAACGGAGGTACAATCCAGCAGCTGTCCAGTTTGCGAGCTTGATTTACCTATTTACAAGTCCACTGACCCTTGAGAAAGGCTTCATTGTTTTTGGGTTCGGGTTCCTGATAAAGAGTCCTGAAGTAAAGGATGCTGGATTCTGGGAAGTGCAGATGCCCTTCGCTCGAGTCCGTCATAGAATTCTGCAAGACTTGCGTAGAGTTGCGGCCCAAAAGCCCCTAAACCCTGAAAACCTAAACCCCTAAGCCCTAAACTCTAAACCTTGCCTAAATCCTGACCCTAAACCCTAAACCCTTAAACCGCTGTTTTGTTGAGGCTTTCATCGCGAAGGTCCTTGGTTGTCCCCTAAACCCCAAATAACTTACCTTTTTAAGGATCCCTATAAGGAAATCATAATAAGGAACCCTAAAAAGTTAGGTTCCTTAGGGTCCAGGTAACCCCTAAACCCTAAACCCCTAAACCCTTGAGCGTAGAAAGCCGAATGAGAGAGCAGGTTGAGAAGCTGGTGGCTCCCCCAAAATAGTACGGCACCAAAAGGGACACCCTAATTTGGAGAACTACCTACAAGGGTGACCCAATCTAAACCGCAAGTAGGATCCTTACAAGAACTGGGCAGGCTGTGTTGATCTAGATAGAATCCAGAGAGCTCAGTACCCTTAATTAAGGAAGATATCTACAACCATGCCATTTAGGCCCCTATAATATCAGGCATATTCCTTTAAATCCTGAATCCCTACCATAGAAGCCTAAATAACTACCTACATTCTTCCTTAGGGTTCCTTACTGAACCAAGCCCCTATAATATCAGGCATATTCCTTACAAAAACCTCAACCCCTAAACCCTAAACTAAACTCCTAAACCCTAAACCCTAAATTAAACGCAACGTAGAGCTGAAGCTCCGGCCTGATAGTGTTAAGTGCCCTGTCGGACATGCAGATTTTGCGAGCATTTCCCAGGTTCCATCCGGGTTTAGGGGTTTAGGGTTTAGGGTTTAGGGTTCCATGCATTTTGTGGCAATTTTTTCCCCGTGGTTGTCAAAATTATGGTCCCTTTTTGGGTCCCTATTATAGTACGGCACCTATGATTTAGGATACCCAAAAAGGGACCCTACTTTTAACAACTAACCAGGTGTTGATGATCCTGGTCCCCTCCATTCTGTGGCAAATTTTTGTGGGAGCCTTCTTTGCGGATCAGTGTCTCGGCATCTTTGAGGCTGCGGGGAGACTTGAATAAGTCTTAAGTGGACTATACGGGTTACTACAAGGGCTGCCAAGGTAGATCATAGACGCTGAAACCTGCGCCTTACAACCCAGATCCCAAACGTCGTAAAGCCTCTGATCCAACGTACGCCGCCCTTAAACCCTCCACCCAAGACCCTATATCTGAAGTTCCACACCTGACATAGTGTTGAGGCTCAGAGTCGAGGATTTTGTTGTTGAGGGTTTTCGAAGTTTCTAGTATACTTAGAGGATCTAATTAAGGTAACTATACGTATAACCCCAGATAAGGTACTTACAACCATACTTACTAAGTCCCATGATCCTCCGACAAGAGTCCTGAACAAACAAAAGAAATATTCCCTATTGTCGCCATATGCCTATGGTGCAATATGCCGCAAAAGCGCATTGAAGTTCTTGCGGCCCCTATGCTATAGATCCCCTATACAAACCCCTGAAGGGAGCCCTAAACCCTAAACCCGTAATCAAATTTAGCTGAAGGAATCCGAGACGAAGAGTTTGTATGAAGGGCCGGGAGGGGCTGCTGAGGAAGTGAGGAGATCGCGAGGTTCTATAAAAGTTGCCTTCAAGAGGGTATATCTATCGTTCTACCTACTTACCTATGCATGTATGTGTGCACGCGCACACAGATACATAATTTAGATGGCTAGGTAGGTAGGTAGGTAGGTCAATAGCCAGATCAACAGATGGATCGCTGGTAGTTTCCAGCATGATATTACGTCCTCGGCCAAACGCGACACTGGCTAAAGCAGCAGTTCAGTTCATGATTGAAGCACGAAGCGCCTGAACTCAAATCCTAACCCTAAACCCTAAACCCCAAACCCTAAACCCTAAACTCACAGGTGGTTTTCAATGTCACGTCTTTCAACAGAGAGTTGAGTCTTCAGGGTGTAAGTTGGGGGTTCCATAAATTTCTGAAGCTCCCAGATGATCAAAACCCTAAACCCTAAACCCTAAACCCAAAGCCCTACACCCTAAACCCGAAACCCTAAAGCTCCCAGATGATCAAAACCACTAGGCACCATGTTAAGCCGCAGGGAGAACCTCAGCGGGGAAGAATCTTTGGAGTCGGCGTTTGTGGTTTTTGCTCATGGTTTGCTAGCCAGCCGAAAGGGTTTAGAGTAGAAGCCAGAAAGTTGGAACATCATTATCCTCATTCCCTTAAGGTAAAGTATAAGGGATCCTAGCACTAATCCTCCTAAACCCCATGTTCCAACTTTCTGGCTTCTACTGTAGGGTTTGGGGTTTTGTTTCTGTGAACATCCATGCGTGGACTGGAGTCTTTTCAGCCGTATCGCTCCAAACTGCCATCCTTGCCGAGGTGTTGTTGCCCAGACTCTTCAATATGGGTTTACCGTGCCTAGCGCAACTCTAAACACTAAGCCTGCATCCCTGCAACTGCACCGTAAGTCCTAACCCCTAGGCCCTAAAACCCCCAACGCTCTCAACCCTAAACAACGTGCGCTAAACCCTGCACCACCAACTCTCCCTAGACCCTAAGCACTAAACCCTAAACCTTAACCCCTAAACCTTAAACCCCAAACCTAGAAACTCAAACCTTTAGCCCCCGTGCTAGCTGAGGTATGGGGTGCTATGAGTCCTAAACCTTGACCAAACCTTAAACCCCTAAACCTAAAAACCCAAACCTACAAACCTTAAGCCCCTAAACCCCTATATCAACCCCAAAACCCAAAGCCCCTGTGCTGGCTGAGGTATGGGGTTCTTCTGCCACTCTTCGCCTTCCTTCTTCAGGCCCGGTGCGCTTTTGGAATCCCAAGGCCCTTCCATTTTGTGAAGAGGGTTTAGAGTTTAGGGTGTTTTGGGTTTAGGGTTTAGGGAGTTTAGGGTGTTTTGGGTTTAGGGTGTTTAGGGTTTACGGTTTAGGGGTTAAATATCCGACAACACCCGAAACCCCTCAACCCTAAAGCCTGAAGATCATCCCAAAGACCTCGAAGCTTCCACCTTCGCCATTACGGGAACCCTAAGCCCGACAGCTGTGACCCTTCATCCGGAAACAGACAATGATCAGATCTAGCGCCTCCTCAAACAAAAATCATTTAAGACCTACTGCCGAAGCGATCTTCGGATTTTTCATAAGGGGTCTTTATGAGGAGTATTGGAGCCTTTAAAATATTGCGTCCCGAAAGAATCTGACAGAAGACTTATCAAGCCGTTTTAAGATCCGGTGGGAACCTGCGTCATCCTAAATCCCAAAGCCTAGACCCTAAAACCAAGACCCTCGCGGCCCTAGACCCCAACATCCTAACCTTTCGGGCCAAAGGAAAATGGTCTGACTTGAGTTTGGGCATTTCCAGCGCTTGCAGCGATGCCATATTAGGCAACGTGCCCAACGTTCTCAGCGAACGTCTCGAGCACCTCGATTCCAAACAGGGTCCGCCGCATGAGTGTTGCTGGATTGCGGCGGTTGTTGGAGGCAGGCACCAAGGTCCGCTTGGATGCAGGTGAGGAATGAAGCGCAGCCTCCGTGTTCTGCAAATATGACCCGGCGGACTACGACGAAAAGAAGATGCAAATGATGCCTACCTTGGAACTTTCAACAGACGCCAGCAAAGTGCTGCGTGGGATTGAAGCACTCATCAAAGACATATGCGAACTCAAACGACTACCAATCCAAGGACCCAGACAGCAGACGCAGCCAGGAACGGCTGGCTTGGAACAAACATCCTGGGGCGCCGCCTCGACAGAAGGCCAAGTCCTCGACACCGGCGCCGCCGAGCAGTGGCAGTGTCACTCCAGAAGCTTGGTCAGTTGTTTCCTGCTTGTTTTTGTGCAGGGTTCAATCAAGTCAGAAATACGACCCTGGCCCCCACACCCTAAACCCCTTCAAGGAGCCCTTATGGAAGCTTCAAAGGAACTCTAAACACATTACAGAAATCTTATAGAACGCTCAGAGGAATCCGGAAAAGATCTCGCAGAGTCCTCAAAAGAACCCCGCAGCCGAGGCCCCGAAACCCTGAAGGCCACACCCAAACCTTAAACCTTAAACCCTCCAAGCACTAACGTATAAGGAACCCCGGGCGCTCTTACCTAACCCCGTTAAAAGAACCCTTATAAGTAACCCCTATATGAGGAACCCCGAAAAGAACCTTGAAAAAAACCGGAAGCCCAAGGCAAGCCCTCTGACACTCAGGTCGGTTCTCTTGGCCTGCTGTTGGCAACCGCCTGGGGCTCGGAAGACTTCTGATGGAAAAAAGAGGCTTACATACGTACAAAGGTTTTGAGGTGCAGGGTTTACGGCTTTGGTTTAATTCTTTATACGGTGCTTTTGTTAAAATGAGGGTTTCTGAAGGAAAAGTGGTTTTAATACGTAGAAAGGTCTTTTGGGCTTGTAGGGTTTAGGGTTCAGGCTTTGGAGTTTAGGGTTTGGGGTTTGGGGTTTGGGGTAGGGTTTAGGGTTTAGGGTTTAGGGTTTAGGGTTTGGAGTTTAGGGTTTAGGGTTTGGAGTTTAGGGTTTGGGGTCCAAGGTTTGGGGTTTAGGGGCAGTCGGTTTCGGTTTGGGGCTTGAGGTTTGGGATTTAGGGTGAGGCCCTGTAGACCCCGTTTCCAAAGTGTTAGAACACTAGCCCAAGGCCTTACCAGCCTTCAAACAAACGGTTCTGGGTTTAGGGGCCCTAGGGGCCCCGTACAACCCTGAAAGCCCAAAGACCCTAAACCCTAATCCCTGATCGCTAACCGTAAACCCTGAACTACATGCCAAGGCCTTTTCCGACCCGGGGATCATGCCCCGGCAGAAGGATTTCACCGAGCACTACGACGAGCGCGCAAAGGCACCGGCGGCTTTGGGCTATGGGGCTTTTCTGGGTTCTTGTTAAGGAACTTGATTTAAGATGCCTAAATGGGATATGTAGTAAATAATATGGTTTCTTTATTATGGCAGCTTGAATTAAATCCGTTAACAAGAAGCCAGTTTTGCTTCAGGGTTGCAGCTTTGGAAAGTTCTTTATTCAGGGTTTACGGCTGTAGGCTCAGGGTGTAGTGTAGATTAGACGGATTTGGGGTTAAGGCTTAAGGGTTGCAGTTCCGCTACCAGGTTTGTTTGAGATTTCATAGGGTTTGTAATTTCGGGGCTGGATGAATTGAAGTGTTTCTAAGTCGTTAACCTTAAAACCCTGAATCACCCCAAAAAACCAATACCCGCAAGACTCGCTAAAGCCTCAACACGCAAAGGGATGCGGCAGCACAGATGCTTTATTGGTGGTGCAGCATGCGAGGCAAATCCATCATCACCGGAGATGGGCGAACACGCCACACCTCCACGACAGCCTTGGCAGACCATGTGTCAAACTGTGAGGATATGCCCGACTCGCTAAGTCCTTGCGGAACATGGTGTCATCGGAAATGGAACGGATCCGGGGTTTGGAGACCGTGCAAGACGCCTCCTTGACACGGTTTTGAGGGTATATAGTAGATGGGCTGTTGCGATAAGGGGTTCCGGCAAGGGTTCTGTTAGAGCTCATTCAAGGGTACTTTAGGGTTTAGGGTGTGGGATTTCTTCGTAGTTTTCTGTGATTTGGGGCTGTCTTTGCAAATGAAGGGTTGAGGGTTCCTTTAAGCTTTCCTGTAAGGGCTATAGGGAAGTTCGCTATCGGGTTGCTGTTGGGTTTTTTGGGTTTTTTCGAGGATGGTTAGAGTTTAGGCTGTGTGGTTTTTTGGTTTGAAGGGCCTGGGGATTTGTGAAAGAGTGCAGGGATTTAGGGTTTAGACTTTCGAAGGTCTTGGGTAGTAGGCAGAGTTACCAGGTGTATGAAGCTAAACCCTACACCCCAAATCCTAAACCCCAACCAGCCCCAGCCACCCCTAAAGCCTACCTGCACTCCAAATGACCTACCTTTGTAAGGGTTTATGTGAGAAACGCATGAAAAAGGAGCCCGATAAATGTAGGTTTTCTAGGGTTAAGGCAGAACCTAAAGCCTAAATCCTGAACGCTGCACGGCCTGAAGTCCCAAACCTCATTCTTTTTGCCTGAAATGGATGACGCCCTAGGCTTTCAACCCCCTAAAACCCCTAAACCCAACCCAGGGTTTGGGGTTTGGGGTGTTGGGTGATTCTGCGTGGGGTTTAGGGTTTAGGGGTTTAGGGGTTTAGGGTTTAGGGGTTTAGGGGTTTAGGGGTTTAGGGTTTAGGGTAACTCTAGAACCTATAGACCCTAAAACAGAGCCGGCGCCGAAGCGCGCAAAACAAGTGCGTGCAGGGAAAAAGCCCGAAAACCCAAAAGCCTGAAGATCACAAGAGACCCTTAAAGGAGCCCTTCACGGAATTCTTAGAGCCACCCGCAACGCAACGCTCAGGGGAATCCTTCAAGGAACCTTTAAAAGAGCTCTCCGGCTGGAATCTGCGCGAAGATGACGACAGATGACTGCAGTGGGAGTGCAAGGAAGGACCCTAAACCCAAACCCCTCAACCCTAAACCCTAAACTCTAAGCCCCAAACCCAAACCCCTCAACCCTAAACCCTAAACTCTAAACCCCCAACCCAAACCCCTCAACCCTAAAGCCTAAACCCTAAACGTGAAGAGGAGGGCTTCTTGTAGTCGAGGAAACGGGTCAATCCTGTTGCCGTGCATGCCCCATGCGGGCTCTCCATGTCATGTGTAGTTGGGGCAACCCTCTGCAGATGGCAGAAGGTGTCAAAAAGCTCTACACCCTCAACCCTCAACCCGAAACCCTAACTCCTAAACCCCTAAAACCTAAACCCTAAACCCCTAGACCCAAAACCCAAACCCCTATAGATCCTTTAAAGGAACCGTTAAGGATCCCTTATAGATCCCTTTAAAGGAACCCTAAACCCAAAACCCTAAACACTAAACTCTGAGCCGGAAGCCGGGAGGTTTTTCGAACACGGGAGCCACAGCGCTTCTACGATGTCATCCTCCGGGGGCATCCGTGGCTTGGCTTGAGGCTTTCGGTTCCTTTCAGGGTTTAGGGTTTAGGGGTTTAGGGTTTAGGGGTTTAGGGGTATTTAGCGGTTTAGGGGTTTAGGGGTTTAGGGGTTAGGGTTTAGGGTTTAGGGTTCAGGGGTTTAGCGGTTTAGGGGTTTAGGGGTTTAGGGGTTAGGTTTTAGGGTTCCCTGAAGTTTCCTTAAGTTTAAGGGTTCCTCTGAGGGAACCCTGAAGGGAACCCTTAAGGTAACCCTTGAAGGAACCCTTGAGGGAATCCTTACGGCTTCCTTCAAGGGTTTCTTTTGGGTTGAGGGCTTGGGGATATTTAGGTTATCTAGAAGGATCCCGTAAAGGATGACTAAAGCGGTGTTTTGCGAGTTTTATTTGCATTCGTTTGCTAAGCGTCTTAGCTACACGGTTTGGGCTTCAGAATTGTTGTAAACAGGGTTTTGCCTGTAATGTAAGGGCTACGCATTAGAAGAGTTCTCATGCTTGAGAGTTCGGGTTTAGTTGGGATTGTGGTTTTACGTAACGTTTTGGGTTGTTACGAAATGCTGTCGGAGGGATCCATGAAACTATCCTGACAGCAAGGAACTCGCTTTAGGGGTTTTTAGGGTTAGGGCTGATCCACCATAAGTTCCCTCGGGTTTTGTAGGCAAAACACCATGAGAGCAGACCGTATGTTCAAACATCTTCAAACCGACGCGCTGATAAACTATTTCTCCGGAGTCTAAAGACACAAATCGAAACCCGTCAAATTCAAAGCCGTAAGCCCGAAGCCAACACCCTAAGCCCTAAACCCCAAGCTCTTGAAGCTGCAGCCCGAAAAAAATTTGAAGCCCTCAAAACTTAAATCCTAAACCCTAATCCCAAGTATATGACTTAACCGGTTTACCCGAAACCTTGGGCCCCCAACCTTAAGCGCAAAGCCCCGACATCCTCAGCCCTACCTCAGGGGTACTTAGAAATAATTCTATATTTGGTTCCTATGATCCGTAAGAAACAGCCAAAATCATAATTTTGCTAGGGGTTTAAGTTCAATATAGACACCCCATGAAGCCCTTGGGTAGTTCTCGAAATTAGGCTCCCTCTTTCGGTCTCCAAAATAGTACGGCACCCTTACAAAAAAGACCCCTTAACAGGTCCCCCTATAATATCTTCTTATTTTTTCTTCTTTCAGAACTACCCTCTCATGAAGCCCTGTTATAGCAGCCGTACAAGACCCTTCTACAGCCTTGGAGAACGCGCATAAATCGCTATGGATCGCTTGTCAAACCCAAACCTTAAACCCTGAACTCTGAACCCTGAACTCTCACCCCTGAACTGACCCCTACACTGCTACACCAGCACAGACCCTAAGCCCTAAACCCCTAAACCCTAAATCCTGAATCTTAAAAGGAAGCCGTAAAAGAACCTTTATAGAATTGTTAGTGAACAATCAATCCCTCACCTATATTGGATTGACCAAAATCAGGTTCAAGCTGAAATACTGCAAGACCTGCCTTTCGGCAGCAAAGCGATGCAGGATTGTCTAGGGTCGTGGGGTTCAGGGTTGAGGGTTTCTTTGTAGGGTTTTGGCCCTAAACCCAGAACCCTAAACCCTAAACCCTAAACCCTAAACCGTTTTTAGGTTGTTCATGGTTGCTTGAGCATTTTGGGTGTGCGTTTACCAGGCCTCAGGGCTCCCGTGTCTGTCAGATTTTAAGCGCTTCCGGTTCAGGATTTCTAAAATTTGGGTTCTATTAGGGTTGAAGGTTTAGGGTTGAAGGTTTAGGGTTGAAGGTTTAGGGTTCAGGATTTCTAGGGTTTAGGGTTCTATTAGGGTTGAAGGTTTAGGGTTGAAGGTTTAGGGTTCAGGATTTCTAGGGTTTAGGGTTCTATTAGGGTTGAAGGTTTAGGGTTGAAGGTTTAGGGTTCAGGATTTCTAGGGTTTAGGGTTCTATTAGGGTTGAAGGTTTAGGGTTGAGGGTTTAGGGTTCTAGGGTTTAGGGTTTAGGTCAAGTTCGGGTGTTTAGAAGCCTGAAGCGTCAGCCGCCCTTAAAGGAACCCTTAAAGGAGCCCTGAAAAGGGCCCCCGTTAAATTACCCCTATAGATCCCTTATACAACCCTTTCAGGATCCCTCTTAAGGCACCTATATCATACTTGGAGGCCCTTTTGACTTAGTAAGTCCACTTAGTATCCCCTAGAAACCCTATTATAATCCCCCCATAACCCACCTTACTAACCCTACTTACTAAGTCAAAAGGGCCTCCAAGTNCTTGGAGGCCCTTTTGACTTAGTAAGTCCACTTAGTATCCCCTAGAAACCCTATTATAATCCCCCCATAACCCACCTTACTAACCCTACTTACTAAGTCAAAAGGGCCTCCAAGTAGAGCCCTTACAATAGCCCGTATAGTAGCCCTTATAGACCCATTTAAAGGAACCCAAAACTAATTACTAAGGCCCCTATATTAGAGAACCTCTATAGATCCCTTATAGTAGCCCTTATAGACCCATTTAAAGGAACCCAAAACTAATTATTCAGGATCCCTTGATCAGTCGAATTTTTCAGGCCCCTCCAGGGTCCAGCGGTTTCTTCAGCTCGGGTGCGGGTCGTGGTAGCGATGGGTAGGGGTGTGAAATGGTGTGAACTAATAATTAGAATAGGGTTCCTTTAAAGGGGTCTATATAAGGGTTACTATAAGGGATCTGCAAGGGTACTATAATATAAGGGGCCTTAATCATTAGAATGGGGGTTTGGCGTTTAGGGTTCAGGAGTTCAGGGGTTGGGAGTTTTAGGGGTTTGGGGGTTTAGGGGTTCGGTGTTAAGGGTTTAGGGGCTAGGGAGCAGGGTTGAGGGTTCGGGGTTTTTCGGCTCAGGGTTTAATAATTAAGTTTAGTGGGTCTTAGATTGGTTTCATAGGGACCCCGAAGTTACCTCGAAGGGGCAACTCTTCCAGGGGTTTGGGACTTTAGGGTTTAGAGTTTAGGGTCCAGGGTTGAGGGTTCGGGGTTTAGGGTTTGGGGTGTCTCATAGCTTTTGGGGTTTCAGGGTTCAGGGTATCAGGTTTAAGGTATTTTAAAAGGGCTGTTTAGCTTTGTGGGGAGTTGTTCAAGCTTTCTAGGTCTGCAATCCCAAATGTGAAGCTCCAACTCCCTAAACCCTAAACCCTGAATCCTAAACCCTGAACTCTGAACCCTAAACCCTGAACCCCAAACCCTAAACGCTAAATCCTAAATCTCCAACTCAGGCAACATCTACCGACCGCCCCGCTGTACTCACTGCTCCGTTTGCGAGAACTGCGTGGAGCGGTTCGACCATCACTGCCCCTGGCTGGGGACCGGCAAGGGAGAGGATGTTCGGGTAGTACTTTCTAGCACTCGTGAAAGTTTCACAAGAGAGGATACCCAAATATAGAGCCGAAGTTTTCGGATCTAGCTCATAGTACCCCTAGATACTGTACCTCTTCCAAGGAAGCCATCTAAGACTCCAAGGACGTTGTGGGCTTTCTGGGACTAATGTAGGATCAGCGCTGACTGGGTTAGAAGCTCAAAGCACACAGCCCGGAAAGCTCCACGGTCCTAAATCCCAAGCCGATACGGAATAAAACCTGGAGAACTAGATCAAAGGCGGAGCTTTATCGACCTGCGAACACCCTGCCCTAGAGTATGTCGAGGAGGTTTGGGCTTGAGAGCTTGGGGTTTGGCATACAGGATGTCAGGGGTTTAGGCGGGTTTAGCGGTTCAGAGTTTCAGGCGTGTGACAGCTAGACGAGTCGCGTCGGGTTTTGGGTGTAAGGTTTAGAGCTAAGGGCTTGGAGTTTAGGGCTTGGGAGTGTCATGAGGGCTGTGGCTGGGGTTATTTTCTGTTTCCTCGGTGGCACCCGTGTAACTTTTGACTCAAAAAGTTTTGAGAATCTTAAGCGAATAGCGAGAAAAGAGGTTACCCTCAGTATTAAAGAGATAGCTACAGTAGTGGTCCTTGCTGGAGGGTAGTGATCTCATGGATGTTGCTGTTTGTTGAAACCTATGTTAGGGTCCCCCACTGCCTTGACCCTACATCCTGTATAACCACCGCCAAGACTCAAAACAAGGGTTTATGGTTTAGGATTCGGGGTTCTCGCAACACCCGCCCCCAAACCCTAAGTGTTGAACCTGAAGCTTCGCTGAAGACGGCCAGGAACTGCATCGGCAAGCGCGACAAAGCTGCAGTCAGAGTGACGGTTTTGGTTGAGTGTTTAGGTTTACCTCGTGGGCTCAGGGGTTTAGGGCTTTAGGGCTTTAGGGGTTTAGGGGTTTAGGGGTTTAGGGGTTCAGGGTTTAGGGGTTAGGGTTTAGGGAGTTTGGGGTTTAGGCCTTTCAGGGCTTCTCGGTTTAGGAGCTTAGCATTGGTTTAGGGTTTAGGGCTTAGGTTTCAGGGCGGATGGATTGTTTACGATTTGGCTTTCAGGGTTTAGGGGTTTAGGGCGGGGCTTAGAGATGGTTTGGGGTTTAGGGCTTAGGTTTAAGGATGGATGGATTGGATGGGGGTGGCCAGATTTTGCCTCTGTGTAGAATATAGGGGTTCTGTACATATGGGTTACTATAAAGGTTCTACAGATGAGGATTCTGTTACTATAAGGGTTCTACACTATAGAGCCTGAACGGTTACTAATGTCATTTTTTGGGGCTCCTTATCTAAGTCAGAGCATAAGAGCCAACAAAACCCTATTCTCTTTATGCATGCCTCTATATCAGCAGAATCATCAATGATTCCCAAAGCCCCGAAACCCCCACTTTCCCTGGAAAGCAACTCGAAGGATCCGGAGACTTAGTACTGAGATTCATGCAGAAGCCTGAGTGAAACCACATGGGGTTCGCTGTTGTATTGTGCACAGATACTGGAACATATTCCAAAACCCTGTTCTACGTAGTAAGCATCCGATATCATGGCTAGGGTTGCAACCGGACAGCCGCAAGCAGAGCCCAAATATTGCTGCATACCCAACCTGTTAAGTCTTTTGACCCTTCTTTGTACAAGTCAACTCCAACCCCAATCCCTGGGTCCTTTGTTTGATCCCTTGTAGAGGCTAGGAGAACAACTTCTTGTCGCTGCTGCTGCGTTATTTCAGACAATAGCGACAGGACTAGGACCGAGATCGACACAGTTAGTCTTCTTCATGGCAGCACCGAGGGAAGCGACCATGGAGCAATACTTAGAGGCTGTGATTATGATGATGATGATGTTAGTGAAGATGCTGTTGGGCCTGTACATTCCAGTCCTACCTGTTCTTTTGCACTATGCGTCCCCAGGCTACCCTAGATAAGCAGAGTCTACTTATACTGTACACCGAAAGCCTACCGTACTGAAACTTTTGCTTTAACCCTAAACCCTAAACCCTAAACCCTAAGCCGCCCAGGCAACTACAGGTTGTTCTTCGGCTTCGTGTCCGTCACTGGAGCTTTGAACATCCTCGTCCTGGCGACTGCTGCGGCGCAGCTGGGCGTTCGTGACTTGATCAAAACAGGGCCCCCCAAAAAGCACATAACCAAACTTCGGACAGGGATACCCCATATAAACCCGCTTGTACTGAAGCCCAACAAAGTGTTGATATCGGTGGGGGCATACTATAGTATGGCTTCGTGTTGACTCTGAGGGGATACCGTTACTATTGTCATGATTGTTATTCTGGTAGATTTCCTTGTTTTTTGGCCGGCCTCCTGCAATAGAGGCTGCGCAGTCATAGTTCGGGTTGCATGTGGTATAGAGGCTCGCAGAAATGTAGTAGTATTATTCCTTGAAAGAGCAGCTTGAGAACCCTAGCCTCCCGATTTCCCGTGCCATCCTTGGTTTAGGGTTGGGGGGTTTGGGTTGTGGGGTAAATCGGGGTCCCCAGAGACCAATAGGGTTGTACTTTGCGGGCCTGAACAATCAGTACAGGAGCCCGCCCAGACAGCCCAGTACCCCTTAACTAAGGAATATAGCTTAAATCATAATATGAAGCCCTATATAATTTAAGCCATATTCCTTAATTAAGGGGTATTGGGCACTCTGGGCGAAGGAATAGGATTGGCAATGTCAGTTTAGGGTTTATAGGGTTTAGGGTTTAGCGGGTAATGTTTCACTTATTTTAGAGATTAGGGTCTGTGTTGTTCATGGTTTAGGGTTTAGGGTGCAGGATTTAATGTTCGGAATATCTAGTAATCTAGTAGCTAGTTAGTAGTGGTATCTTCTCGTCCTGTATAAGTATTCTGTAGTCCTGCAATATACCGTACCCCTGGACCTTATATTCTAACTATGAAGGTATACTGTATACTACAGAGCCTCCATAGAGCCTTTATAGTAACAGTACTGGACCCCTTGTTTAAGCTTTATGGTTTAGGTTGCAGGGTGCAGGAACCCTATTCCATTAATCAAGGCCTCGATATTATCCCCCCCGCTGCTTGTCCAAGGTGCGACGCAGCTCGCGGAGGAGCACTGCTTCAGCTTCCCAGAGAGCACGATACCCCTTAATTAAGGAAGATCCTTTAATGCAGCACGTAAGTCCTAAGGGGTTCATTATTAGAAGTTAAGGTCTACTCCTTCATCAAGGAATAGTTTAATGTTGGGATTTAGCGCATATTCAGTAGTTCCGGAATAGTTTAATGTTATGTTTGACACACACATATATATATATATATACAAATATATATATATATATATACACACACACACATTAATTAAGGGGCACTTGGCTTCCTAGGTTCTTCGCTTTGGGCTCTTGGCCAAGCGTCTGGGTCTACTTATTGGATCACGGGAATTAGCAAAAGGGTTATCATTAGGGTAGGGTTCCAAGGGTTTTGGGCCGTCCTTAAACGGGATCCGGCGGAGTTTTAGGGATTGGGACTTGGTAACCAAGGTTCCTTATCGGGTTCATGAAAGGGCTCCGTAAAGGGGACCTATAAGGGCTCTATAACGGGGGTAGGGGTTTAAGGGATACTTAAGGCAGCATGCGACTTAGCAGCGAGGGTTATCATTAGTGTAGAGGTTTAGGGTTCCAGGGTTTAGGTCTTAGGGGTGCAGGGGTTTAGGGTTTCAGGGTTTAGGGAGTAAGGTTTGAGTTCTCTTCGGGTTTGCTTTAGGGTTCAGCCCTGAGGGTTTGCGGTTTAGGGTTTAGGGTTTGGAGGCGTATTTATTTTTGGATTTTTTTTGTTTGTTTTTTTTTTTTGGTCTGGGTGCGCGCGCGGTCTCTGGGCTTTCGGTTCCTTGAGGCTTCTTGGTTTCCTTGGCTTCTTGCTTTCTCGGTTTCTGGGCTTCTTGGCCCCTCGACTTCTTGNGCGCGGTCTCTGGGCTTTCGGTTCCTTGAGGCTTCTTGGTTTCCTTGGCTTCTTGCTTTCTCGGTTTCTGGGCTTCTTGGCCCCTCGACTTCTTGTAACCTCGTGGCTTGGAGTATAAAAATTGGCTTCTGCTAGGCTCTTGTATGGCTTCTTGATTTCCTTGGCTTCTTGGTTTTTCGGTTTCTGGGCTTCTTGGCCTCTCGACTTCTTGTAACCTCGTGGTTTGGAGTATAATTATTGCCTTCTGCTCTTTCTTGGTTTCCTTGGCTTCTTGGTTTTTCGGTTTCTGGGGTTCTTGGCCTCTCGACTTCTTGTAACCTCGTGGCTTGGAGTATAATTATTGCCTTTTGCTCTTGTATGGCTTCTTGGCTTCTTGGTTTCCTTAACTTCTTGGTTTTTCGGTTTCTGGGCTTCTTGGCCACTTGACTTCTTGTCGTTTTCTTGTCTTGTATGGCTTGTTGGCTTCTTGGTTTCCTTGGCTTTTCAGTCTCTCGGCTTGTTGGCCTCTCGACTTCTTATAGCTTCGTGTATTATATTATACTATGTCACATTGAGTTATATGAATATATGAATATATATATATATATATTATTAAAGTGTATCATCTTTTAGTATATTGTACTATCATTATACCTTGCGAAGTTAGATCATACTCTATTATATTTTATTATGTGATGTTATATGATAGGATATTATATTACATTATTATATCATACTATATCATGACACATGATATGATCTTATATAATATGATATGACATAATATGATGTTATATTTCATTGTATCATATGTTGTTATATTTTATTATGATAATGTACCATAGCCTATCTTATCATATTTTACTATGTCATTTTATACTATAATATATTTTGTCATATTATATTTTATTATATGATATATCTAGTTATATTGTAGTATGTTATGTCATGTTAAAATATATTTCATAATATCATAATGTACTATATTCAAATTTTCTTGAGCTGAGCAAGGTCGCTTCGAGCATCATCCTGCCAAAATTGGGGCAAACACAAAACTGTTTTAGAGCTTTTCAAAACTCATCATAGAGGCAGTCTGTTTCCAATTGGAGAGGTGGTTCCCCTTTTTTTTAGCTGTGCAACATCGCTTCAGGTATCTTCTTGCCGGCAAAGACAGAACTCACATGAACCNACCCCCCCGCTGTCTTTTTAAGCCGTGCAGGCTTGCTTTCAAGAACATCGCACCATGAACAAGACTTGCATCAAACACGAAACTGTTTTAGAGCTTTTGAAAACTCATCATAAAGGCAGCCTGTTTGCAGAACGGGGGTGCGTCATTGTTTCACATTATACTATGTTATAGTATATTATATTATGTCATGTTATTTTAAATTAGATCGAATCATATCAAAGTATATTATCTTTTCGTAATCTGCATTAGATTATGTCATATGAGAATATATTTTATGAGTATTATAGTGTATTACATCAGAAAAAGTTATGTTATATTATATCATAATATAACATATTTCATTTAAAATGTTCCAAATTATAATATACTGTACTGTATCATGTTGTATTATCTCACATTCCATTGCGTTTTATAGTGTCATTTTATATTATATCGTGTTATTTTTCTTATTTTGTATTATGCTATATCATACAGCATTATATTATGTTATATTGTGTCACATTATATTAAGTTATGCTTTGTTGTATTGAAATATGTTAACATTTGCCATGTTTTTACCTTGAGTGTTATATCATATTACATTATATTAGTTTGTATTGTCTCATTTTATATGGTATCATATTTTTATTTTATCATATTACATTCTATTCTATTTTTTCAATATTATACTTGCATATACTATGTTTTATATGTTATGTTAAATTATGCACAATTAAAATGTATTCTTTATTGTATCATATTATATTACAGTATGTTTTCTAGTTGTATTATAATATATTACATATTAACATGTCACACTATTCGTTACGGTATGCTATCATATTATGTAGACTTTTTAAATTTTAGCATACTGCACTATATTATGTCATATGAGAAGATATTTTGTGATATTCTAATATATTGTATTATACCATATAAAGTTATATTATATTATATTTTATCATAATATAATGTATTTCATTTAAAATGTTATATCTTTTAATATATTGTACTGTATCATGTTCTCTTATCTCCCATTCCATTACATTTTATAATGCTTGCAAGAACATCGCACCATGATCAAGACTTGCATCAAGCACGAAACTGCTTTAGAGCTTTTGCAAAACTCATCATAAAGGCACTCTGTTTGCAAAAGAGGGTGTGTCATTGATTCATATTATATTATGTTCTAGTATGTTTTATTCTATTGTATTATGTTTTTTTAAACTATAACCAATCCTATTAAAGTATAAGACAGCAAGAACAGTAACAAGAACATTAACAAGACAATAACACAACCACAACGACAATAATGATAATAACAACAAGAACAACCACAACAACCACGGCGCGAAAACCGTTTCCGAACGAAAACCTAGGGAAATAGCACTCTAGCAAACCCACCCAAGCCAAAAAAAAAACAATTCCCAAATTCCAGACCCTGTCTAGGGTTTCGAGGGTTTCGAGGGTTTGAGGTTTAGGGTTTAGGGTTTAGGGTTTCGAGGGTTTCGAGGGTTTGAGGTTTAGGGTTTAGGGTTTCGAGGGTTTGAGGTTTAGGGTTTAGGGTTTCGAGGGTTTGAGGTTTTAGGGCTCGAGCTAAACCCCCTAAACCCCACATGGGTGGTTGTCAAAATTTTTGGTCCCTTTTTGGGTCCTTAGTCTAATGCGTCACGTAATATTGAAGGTACCCAAAAAGGGGCCATAATTTTGACAACTACCCACATAGATCCCTTGAAGCATCCCCTAAACCGTATTGTAGTAGCACTTATCGGTCCCTTAGGAACCCCAAAGCAAGAAAACCTCCGGGGCTCGATCCTTGGGCTGGAACCTCTTTAGAAGCCCCTTACAGGTGGGTAGTTCTGCTTCCATAGTACTCCCATAAGACCCCCTTTACCTTATAGGAGTGGTATGGGAGGCTTATGGGAAACTACCCACCTAATAACTACCCTGGGCTTTGGAGTACCATACTTTAATACTTTTTTCTTAAAGGAACCATTATGAAATAAAAGTTCATACTTTTTTCTCCCTGGTTACTTAAAAGCCCAATACCCACCTGTAAATGGCTTAGACTCTTGAACCGAAATGTAAAGCCCCACAGAAGCCGTAGACTCCACGACCTCGACGCTGGCCTGGTTAAACACAGCGTGTCTGAGTTTTTGAGAATAGTATTTCCCTATAGTACCGATATGGTCAGACTATGATCTACCGGAAGCTTTGTTGTAGTTCTGAAGGTCCCTATAAAGACTTTGTAAACCCTCTTTGTGAAACCCGTTTAAAACCTTGAAAACTACCCATAACACCCAGCATTGACAGATCCATAAAGCACCCTAGTAAAGCCAGCACCCGTACAAAGCCCTGTAAAGCGCCCTATGTTCGGCTTCGTCTTGCCGCACCCTACACCCTAACCTCATACTGGGCTTCGTCTTGCCGCGGAGGAGCAGCAGATTGGCGGTGGCGACGCATTTGGCCAGGCCAGGTCAGAGAAAATCGATTTCGCTACTCTGCTAGCGGGATTTAGCGGTTTAGGGCGCTTTCGCAACTCCTGTGACAGGGTTTAGGGTTTAGGGGGCTTTCGCTACACTTCTAGCGGGTTGAGGGTTTGGGGTTCAGGGTTCAGGCGGCTTTCGCAACTCTTCTAACAGGGTTCCTTTCAGGGTTCCCTCAAAGGGGTATAAAAGGGTTACTCTACTGCTGTAGTAAAGGGGCCTGATGAATATCGAATAGGGTTTTGAGGTATGTTGTGCTGCTAGAACTTAACCCAGAGGGTCCATACACACTACTATTATGGAATTAGGTCCCAAAACCATAATGGGGATGGTCTTTTAGGGCCTAATTCCATAATAGTAGTGTGTATGGACCCTCTGGGTTACCAAGTCCCATGATCCTCCATTATAGAACCCTTATAGATCCCTTTACGGATCCCTTTAAGGAGGCCCTGTGTATGGACCCTCTGGGTAATTAATGGAACCCACAGGAGCCCTAGTCAACCGCATTCTACCCAGAGAGCCCAATGCCCCTTAATGAAGCAATATGCCTTAAATTGGGTTTAGGGTTTAGGGTTTAGGGTTTTATGATTTAAGCTATATTCCTTAGTTAAGGGGTATTGGGCTCTCTGGGTAATTATGAAGACCCCTATGCTACTAGGGGGATGAGTTCAGCATCCCGCATGGTGTTGCCCTGCTTATAGCCTTACTCATAACCTAGTTACTAAGTCACCTTTCAAGTCCCCAACCCCCAAACCCGGAATCACAAGCCCTTAACCCTAAACTCTAGCCCTAAGTCCTAAACCCTGAGCTCGAAACCATAAATCCTGAGCCCTAAACCTTAAGCCCTCCCCACCATCCGCGCGAGGCCATCCTGGATGTGCCCATGGCAGCCGCGCTTGCAATCTATGCCTTAGGCGGGCGATCTTGGCGGCTCTACCACAAATAAGAGTTCTATGAAGCATGGTTAGGAGCTCGACGAGGGCCCCAACAGGGTTGTAGAAGGGCTTGAATCGTTATTCTAGAAGGGCTCTACGAGTGCTCTGCAGACCTTGGTTGCCTGTATTGCAGAACCCCCAGGGCCCAAAGCCTCAACCGTAAGCCCTCAAACGCGAAGTTGGGCTCGACGAGGAAGATGGGCACCTGCCAGCGGAAAAGCAGACCGGAGAGTCTGTAACTTCTACTATAGGGGTCGGAAGAATTGCCAATGATTAGTGCAGTACACCCCAGAACCCTATTCTAGTTATTAAGGCACCTATATTAATGGAATCGTTTTAGGTTCAAGACATGGGCGGGCGGATCCTAAAATTGTAAAGGAGAACAACCGACATAATCAAGTCCTCAACTAGTCGGGGTTTATATTTCGAGCTTTTATAGGACTTGTAAGGATTGTAACTTTTGCTTTCGTTTGTAGGGATTTTCCAGGTTCGCACCTCTCTTTGGCAGAAGACACGCTGACCCCTCTATTTTCAAAAGTTCGGGTTTAGGGTTGGTTTCGGGTTTAGGGATTACGATTCAGGGTTTGGGGGTTGGGGGCTTAAGGTGTAGGGCTTCAGAGATTGTTGGGTGGTAGATTATAGGCGTTTGGGGAGGATTTGAGTTCATTAAAACATACCTATAGTCTCCATTGTAGTTCCTGGTTTGGTTTAACCCATTCTATGGATCCTAAAAGGTAACCCAAAAAATGGAACTACAATGGAGACTACAGGTATGCCGTAGATCATAAGATTAAGCCCCTTATGATTCAAGCTATGCTCCGAAATGAAGGGTTATTGGGCCCTCTGGGTCATTTTCTGAAGTATACAGTGAAATCACCAGGTCAAGGTTTATCCCTCAGGTCAAGGTTACTAGGTTCCTGAGTACTGCCCTTTTGCCCTTTTTGGTTTAGGGTCCCCTTATTAGAAACCAAATAGCAGGAAAAATGGTACCCTTATTATAAAGGGTTTACTCAGGGACCTAGGTTATCGTTGGTGCACACAACGCAGACTTCTTGTTTGTAGAATGCTTCTTATCGCCTGATAAAACTCATACTGGAACCCGCACAAAGCCTTAACCCTGAACCCCTGGGCCCTAAACCCTAAACCCTAAACCGTTAAGCCGAGTTCAGTTTTGGGGTTTAGGGAACTGGCACATCAGTGCCCGTCTCTTCCGCAGGCATCGTCTGGTTCACCTTCGGTCTTTGTGCGTACCACAACTATCTGGTCTGTGTGGGCCTTGTCCGAGGGAAGAGATATCAACAGATCCCAGAAACCCCCACAGCCCTCGGAAGTCCAAAAACAGCGGAAGGGGAGGGTAGGGAGGGAGGGAGGCAGAGAGAGCAGGGAGCGAGATCGAGCGAGAGAGGGAATCTTTGGATCCGTACATCTGCATTTGCAAATGCTCCTATCTGAATGGCAGTTTGTTCATGCTTGTATACCAGTTCCATCTATTATGCTGTTTGGCTTCGTAGACCTGCTAGTGTAGCTTGCCCCTCCTTGTTCTTATCGCTCTCTCCCTCTCTGGCTCTGGTGCTTTCCACCTCTATCTTCCACATCCCAAACCTTACTTTTATCTTGCTTTCTATATGGTTCTGCAGACTTATGCATACCTCCACGTGTATGACTTGTACTACGAGGGTCGTCCAAATGCGCTTGTCATCAGTACGCCGGACCGGTGCATGCCTTATGTCCGGGCACGAAAGCTATGCGACAGGGGCTTGGAAAAGGAAGAAGAAAATGCCATGCATATATATATATATACACACCCGTATACACACACACACACCCCATATACATATGTATATACATATATATATATATTCATTGCCAACACTGTTCGGCTTAATGCCAACATGTGCCAGCTGTTACCTGGTGTCATGTCACCTGTCGAGAGCTTTTGAGGAAAGCTGGGCAAGGATAGTTGTTTAGCGATAGACGGGCACAAAGACAGAACTTCAAGTATCATCTCGCCCCTAAACCTTCGCCGAACGGCTCTGGACTATTGGAAGTTGGGAAGTTCAGATAGCGCGGAGCTATGCCTAGTTTGAAAGAAGGTGACAGGTTGCACGCGGCAGCGTGGAATCACCAAAACAAATACGAAAAAATAGATGCCATTCGTTTGTCACTGTTGCCGTCTCTGCATGTGCTGCTGGCAGTGATTACGTGCAAAAACGTAGTATTGGGTCGCATGAATGGTAGTCGGGCTGAGAAAGTCGTACTGCAAGTCCATTAAAGCGCCAAAACACATAGTGACGAGTAGTGACCCTTTGTCTTGCCTCCTTGACACCTCAGGTTCTATAACGATGAGTCCTCCACCTTATCACAACCCCAGTATTCCCAGCCTCAGTCAAAGCACTAGTCGTTTTAATCCAAATCCTGAAGCCCTTCCCGCTACCTCCATCTCTAAATGCCCTATGGCAAGATCTACACTGGCCCCCAAAATCATCGACCAACACCATGAAGCTTTCATCCGCGGCTTGGGGCGGATATCTTTTACTATCTAAAACCCTAAACTTGAAATCCTAAGCCCTAACCGTAACCGTTTGTTCTTGATCTGATTGGTACTTTCAGGGTCTTAATAATTAGAATAGGGTCTGGGGGTTCATGCGGACAGATGTCTGAGGAAGATGCCTTGTGCATCGTTTAATAATCCAGCTGCCTTTGAGCTAGCAATCCTAACTAATCGTTGCAATGATTTTATCAATGCAACATATCATTGAATCGTACTGCAACGACCACGTATCTAACAACTGTACATTGAAGTCGTGCGTGCGGGTACAACGGCGCGTCAAGTTACGGGGCTCGACTGAAAAGTTGAGCAACTTGCCACAACATGCACATGCCTCAGTTGAGGCCCATTTTGGCTCTATGACATGCGTGCGAAAGTCATTTTCAAGGAGCTGATTTTGTTTGAATCTTTCAAGAGTGTCTTTAAATCTGGTCAGTTGCTTCTTAGCAGCTCTGAATCTTTTCAAAGGCCTGCGTATAAGCTCAGAGTACTAACGTCCTTTCTGTTTCAGACACAGCATCAAAATCCTATTTTGAGCAATTTGCAATTTTCTAACCACAACCAGACAAAATGGCTTGAATCTCTGCCCAATGAAACGGCATTCCCCGAAGGTTTGTTCTTTATCCCAAAGTGGGACTTGACTAAAGCCAGTGCTCAGCTACAAGCTCTGCGCGTTGAAGCGCGCTTAGAGGAAAATGTCAACCCGCAGGTTATGAGATTCACCA
>BGNK01002186.1:0-26687 GCA_003297005.1 Symbiodinium sp. clade A Y106 | reverse complement strand
CTGCCCTGCCCTCCCTGCCCTGCCCTGCCCTGCCCTGCCCTGCTTTATGTGTTGAGCGAAAGGAAGCAGAGAGCAAGAAAATACCCCTTGAGGGTGGTTTGGGGGTGTTTGTGTTTAAATCTGAATACACCGGCACACCCAGTTCTATGAATGGTCGTTTGATGTTACATGGGAGTTTCCGAAAATTAGGGGTACCTTGGGTCTTTAAAAAATGGGTCCTACTATGTAGGGTACTATATCAAGGTTCCCCTGTTTTCGGAAACTCCCAAAGTATGGCTGGTAGTTCCTGACCATCTAAAGGTTTCGGGTTTAGGGTTTAGGGGCTGGTAATTCCTGACATCATAACCCTAAACCCCAAACCCCTAACCCCTAAACCCGGAACCCTAAACCCTAAACCCGAAGCCCCCATATCAAAGCCGGACAGAGGTTGAAGCACCGCTTGGTCTCAGTAGAGAGTTTTGGCGACCTTGAAAGCCCGCAACCAGAAAACCCGGGGGAAATCCACACCTGCATAATATCGGAGCCTTAATGATATGAATGGGGTTCCTTTAACGCGGTCTATAAGGGCTACTTTAAGGGATCTATAAGGGTAGTATACTATAGGGGCCTCAATAATTAGAATAGGGTTTTGGGGTATGTATATTATACTACAAGTGTAACCAGGAGCCCCCAAGGCAGTATAGGCAATTATTGAAGCCCCTACAGTGAAGGGCTCTTGATTGCTTTGCGAGTGTTTCGGAGTTCGGAGTTCAGGGGTTAGCATCTACTTGGGGGATGGGGACTTTAGTAAACGGGTGGTAGCTTGGGTCATCGTCCCTCAAATCACTTCTAGCCGAACTTTTATTCTACTTACAAAGTCATCCGATCCTTCAAGTTTGGGTTCGGGTGTCAACAGCCCTACAGTAGACCTTAAACCCTAAACTCTAAACTCTAAACCCAAAGCCTTAAACTCTAAACCCAAATCCCTGAACTCTAAACTCTAGACCCAAAGCCCTAAACGCTAAGCTCTAAACCCAAAGCCCTAAACTCTAAACTCTAAACCCAAGGCCCTAAACCCTAAATCCTAAACCCAAAGCCCTAAACCCTAACGGGTGTAGGGTTGAAGATCGACCTGTCGTGAGTTAAGGAGGCCGGAGGTTCTCAAACCAGCTTTTAAGTACCTTCAAGGGCTCCTTTAAGAGGGTTTAGGGTTTATGGCTCCATGGGAGGGGGATCTAAGATTGGTTCCTTCCGGGCTTCATTGCAGGATTCCTATCAGGGTAGCAAACCGGAAGGATAATGTTGTCGGGTTTAGGGTGAGAGACAGAGAAAGCGAGGGAGAGAGAGAGAGAGAGAGCGGGGAGAGAAAGCGAGCGAAACATCCTACGCCAAAATCAGGAACGTAAGAGCTCTTCATCAACATTAGCGGAACATGAGGACTTGATATAGGGGTTCTATCATCCTCAATCCAAAAACCTTTAGGGTTCAAACTGAAATCTGCCAACCCCTAACGCGTCAGATGCTCTCAGGCACGAACCAGACGACGTACGAGCAGATCAAGGGCGCTTTCACCGGTATGGCCAACCCATTTCACCGAGGCCGATCGTGTTTGCAAACAGTTTTTTCTACACATATGTTTACGTATATATATATATATATGTACAGGTATCACATAAGTACGTATCCGTACCTATACAGATACACACTGATGCATATGCAGACGCTTATATACAAATATACAGTTGATTAGCTAATTGGCTAACTAATGAACTAATGAACTAATTAACTAATTAGTCAACTAATTAACTAGTTAACTTATTAACTAATTAGCTAACCAGCTAACTGACTGTTTAACTATTTACCTAGTTAACTAAATGACTAGTTGACTAGTTAACTAGTTAAGTAAGAAGTTATTGAACTAGTTATCTAATCATTTAATGAATGAATTAAATTAACTATTTCATTGCTCAACTAATTGGTTGTTTAATCAGTTAATTAGTTAATTAGTTGTAATTAATTAACTAGCTAACAAATTAACGAATTAATCAACTAGTTAGCTCATTGCACACTCAGCAAATCAAATAGTCAAACAATCATTTACTGAATTAAACAGTTAATCACTTGACTATTTCAGTAAGCAATCAATTAATCAGATTAGCAATAACTCAATCAATCAATCAGTCAGTCATTTAATGCATCAATCAATCAGTCTAAAAATCAATCAACCAACGATTGTTTAACCATATGTACACACACATACACACATGCCAGAGCTATGCCAAGTATTGTTTAGGACAGCATATACTTATGACGGGCTGTTGCAGGGGTTCGTCGTAAACCCTATAAACCCTAAACCAACTGTGGTCGGGGGATGCGAGCAGGGTTTCAAATCACTGGGCTTCGGGTTTTAGCTTTTGGAGAGATGAGGTTTGGGGTTTGCCGATGTTGGGGTTTGGGGCTTTGTTTTTTTTGGGGCTTTAGGGCCTTACATTTTGAGTTGAGGTTTGTGCTTTAGAATTTGAAGGTAAGGTCTTTGTGCATTAGAAGCTCAATAAGGTTTAGGGTTTAGGGGTGTTGGGTTGTGGGCTTTACGGCTTTAGTACAGGGTTTCGGGGTGTTTTCGGCAGAGTCTTAAAGTCTGCGCTGTTAAGGTGTACGGTTTCAGAGTGTACTTAAAGGATCATGGGACTTAGTAATGAAGGTTATTACTAGGGTAGCTCTACTTACAATTACTTGTATCCCAAATTAAGGTACTTATATCCATACTTGCTAAGTCCCATGATCCTCCAAGTAGGGTAGCCCCTGAAGTTTACAGGCGTAACCCTCAAGCAAAGCCGAACCTCAAACCGGGCCGGCGTTGGGGTGGAAGAGCGTGGGCGGCTGCAGCTGCAGCTGCTTTCCATTCCCGTTTTTTGGGCTGAGTTCCGCAACTGCAAGCTGAATCTAGCAACACTTACTGAAATTGGATCGACAATCCCAGATCGCACAAAGCCCTTGTGCAGCCACTATCAAGAAAGCCTTAAGGCGTTCTTTTAAAGCCCATGTGCAGCCCGTTAAAACGTTCTTTTAAAACCCATGTGCCGCTCTTTTAAATCCATGTAAACTACCCAGAGAGCCCAATACCCCTTAATTAAGGAATATAGCTTAAATCATAATATGAACCCCCTTATAGTTCATTAAAGGGTATTGGGCTCTCTGGGTATATCCATACTCAACTTCTAGGTCGCCCGCCCGTTCAAGCGAAAGTTGAGCCTTGCACCCCCGCTCGGAGGAATGTAGGACACGTGCAGGGGGGCCTTTACACGGTTTTTATCCCGGTTTCATTCGTGGGTTCTACGGGTTTACGATGGCTTTAAACATGATTTTGGACGAGTTTTTGAAGTGTGAACCAAACCCTAACCCCTAGTGTTGCAACCGGGTCACCGGAGAAGCCTGAAAGTCACTCCGAAACCTAAAGCCCCTCCTCAACCCTAAACCCTACTTGGAGGCCCTTTTGACTTAGTAAGTAGGGTTAGTAAGGTGGGTTATGGGGGATTATAATAGGGTTTTGCAGATGCTTGGTTAGCGGAGCGCTCTGCAGCTAGGGTCTTCACGAAAGGAGCATGGTGCGCTGCAAAGTCTTACCTTTTCCGCACAACGACTGAACAGTACGTCTGTTAAGCTTGTAATGCCTAACTGTTGGCCTCTGTCGAAAGAAATGGCTTACATGCAACTGCCTGCTGAAGCTTTACACACAGGACGATTTCGCATGCTTTAGCCAATATTCAAAAGCCGACACGAAGCATCAAGGTATTCCACAGGTTTCTAGGGGATACTAAGTCGACTTACTAAGTCAAAAGGGCCTCCAAGTACGCCCCTCCCTGCAGGTATTCTCTCGAACTACTGGGCCGGAAGCCCAGGTTGAACCAGCTTTTAAGCAGGGGTTTAGGGGTGTAGATTTAGGGGTTTAGGGTTTAGGAACCCTGAACCCTCAACCCGAAACCCTAAACCCTAAATTGCGCTAAACCCTCAAGCCTGAACCCTAAGTTTAGAAGTTTAGGGGTTTACAGTAGTAGCCAGAAAGTTGGAACATCATTGTCCTCATGCCCTTAAGGTAAAGTTTAAGGGATCCTAGCACTAATCCTCCTAAAGCCATGTTCCAACTTTCTGGCTTCTACTCTAGGGGTTTAGGTTTAGGGGTTCAGGTTTGACCGAAGCTCCAAACCCAAAGCTCTGAGCGTTTGAGGGTTCACGCTTTGTGCCGATTAAAAGCTTCGAAGTAGGGCTCTAGGGATTAGGGTACATCTTAGGATGGAACCATGGGCCCCCAGCGTGCGCCCTTAAGCCTGGGGTCCTTATATACCTAATATATTCCCCATTTGTACCCTTTAAAGTCCCTCCAAAAGGCTAAGGGCCCATACTAGGTCTAACCTTAGAGTATAGGGTTTTTGGGGCTTTCGGGTTTTCGGGGTCAGGGATTCAGGGATTAGGTTTTCGAGTGTGTTCCAATTTCTTAAGTACGGTGCTTGATACAAATGTGTGGCTTTAACAAGTCTCTTTGTGTCCCTAAGCGTTGTGGGCTCTTTCTGAAAGGGCTTCTCAGGGTTGTTTTGTGTTACCAAAAGTTTCGCGAAGTTTCCAAAGCCTACCTTAATCCTAAATAACCTACCTTTGAGGACTCATGTAAGGAAATCATAGTGAGGAACCCTAAAAAAGTAGGTTTCTGGGGCTCCAGGTACCTAAATTTGCGGGTCTGCGAGGCATGGGGTTGTCTTCAGCATCTCGACATGAAACCGGTGGAGCCAGACTCGACGGGCTAAGAGTTGTTCAATGTTGTTCCAGCGTCCCTAGCCCCAAACCCTTATCCTAAGCCCTAAAGCCCTAAACCCTAAATCAAACGGACTTAAAACCCCAACCCTAAACCCTCAAGCAACAAGGCGCTAAACCATCAAAATCAAAAGCTCCCAAGCCCGAAAGCCTACAACCCCAAAGCCCTGACCAAGTCACCAAGCCCAAACCCCACACCCTAACCCAAAACAGGGCGTTCCAAGCCTTAAGCCCTGGGTGCACTAGGCTCTAACCAGGACATATAGGCGACTACATCTGGGCTCCTGTATTCCGAATGCCGGCCGAGGACATCTTGTTCAGCCCAGTCAGGCCCAGGTACTTCAATGTGCTTGCCTTGGCTATTTTGTTGCTGCCCTACGGTTGATGATCTAATTCCTGCACTACCTTAAGAACCCTAAACTACGGGAGTTATGGTATACTCCTTATTTTGGGTAGTGCAGGATTCGTATCATCAACGTAGTAGCCCTACACAGGAAAACTCTAAACCCTCAACCCTTGAATGAAACCCAAGGCTTTCTGGGCCAGCCTTGCAGGTTATGACGGTTTTGTGTTTAGGGCTTGGGGTTTTTAGGTCATGAGGCCTAGTAGAAGAGTAGGTAACCTTTAACCTTTTTGGGCCATAGGTTAACCTTTAGTTCCCCAGGATATTGGACGAGTAGGTTGCAGTTCTGTGGGTTGGGATTGGGAGAATGTTCGGTGAATGAAAGGGTTCTTGCAAACGGGCTGAAATGGAATGCTATAGTGGGTTAAGGGTTTTAGCGTTTCCGGAATTCGGATACTATAGAAGCATGAATCGGTCACAATACTATTCTTTAGGGTCCATATTAAAACAAACACTGTAAAGGATACCAGAACCCTATTCTAATTATTCAGCCTTTTACATTACTAGTTGAGGGGTTTAAGCTTTAGAGTCTGGGACATGGCACTCGGAGGTTTGAAGTGGTGCAGAGCGTTTGGAAATGCTTGGGGTTGTGGGTTTGCGGGTTCAGCTGTGAAGCGTGTGGCCTTGATATTTTTGGAGAAAGCACCCAAGGTCTTTTATTTGCTTCATAGCCTTTGCCCTCCAGCTGCACAAGATATTGCCAGACACTTGAGGGACAGCCGGGACAAGCAGGACACGAGTACGTGTGTGATCCGCTCCTCCGAGAGGGTGATAAAGGAGTTGAACCGGCAGCATGACCTCAGTTGGCCCCTGTCTCCAGGGTGATGGTTCGAAGGGCGGCACAGGGAACAAGGGTGATGGCCTCGGTGATGGTGGCAGGCCGAAAGGCAAAGGCAGAGGGAAGTATGTTCCAAAGCTTCCCGGTGACGCAGGCCAACAGAAGGGTGATGCTGCCAAAGGTGACACCAAGGGTGATGCTGGCAAAGCATACCAGATGTATTAAACGCTAATTCAACCCTAATCCCCCCTAAACCCTAAACCCTAAACACAAAACCCTAAACCCTAAACGCTAAACCCTCAACACAAATCCCTAAACCCAAAACCCTAAGCACAGATCCCGAAACCCTAAACCCTAAAAACAAAGCCCTAAACCCTGAACCTTAAACACAAATCCCTAAACCATAATCCATACTGTACAGGCCCAAGAAGGCAGAAGTCAGCTCCCCGAGTTACAGCACACCTGGAGACTTCGGCTCTCTCTGAAATCCATGCGCAGTGCAGCTGTTGTCCCAGGCCCTTAAACACTAAGGGTTCCGGGTTTCGGGGTTTAGGGGCCCTAAATCCTAAACTCAAGGCATAGGCCGCCACCTACTGTGGGTGGGTGGCGCTTAAGCCCCTCAGCACCCGCCTTAAAGTATATGATTTAAAGCATTTTCCTCAAAGAGAAACCTTAAACCCTAAACCCTAGACCCCTAAACCCTAAACCCCTAAACCCTAAACCCTAAACCCCTAAACCCTAAACCCTATAGTAGAAGCCAGAAAGTTGGAACATCATTCTCCTCATGCCCTTAAGGTAAATTATAAGGGATCCTAGCACGAATCCTCCTAAAGCCATGTTCCAACTTTCTGGGGTTCATTGTAAACCCTAAACCCCTAAACCCTAAACCCCTAAACCCTAAACCCTAAACCCTAAACCCCTAAACCCTAAGCCCCTAAACCCTCGTAGTGGGTGCTCAAGGTCCTGGGAACTCCCAAAATCCGGTCGTCGGAGATTCGGAAGTTCTGCACCCCCGACAGTTATTCTATTCTGGGTTTAGGGTTTAGGGTTTAGGGTTTTGGGGAGTGGGTGCTTGTTCAGGAGGTTAACATAAGTTACCATAATAAGAAGCCCCTATTATGTACAATAAAATCACCAATATGGTAACTTGAACTAGGTTCCTTGATAAGAACCTATCCTAACCCTTTGACCTTGACTCCTTTAAGCCCCATAAAGCTTTCTACAGCCTCACCAACCTTCAGAATTTCCTTCAGGAATCTTATGCCCAATCCCTCAAGCTTCCCAGAGAGCCCAATACCCCTTAACTAAGGAGTATACCTTAAATTATAAGGGGATTCATATTATGATTTAAGTTATATTCCTTAATTAAGGGGTACTGGGCTCTCTGGGTACGACCCTCATCCCTAAGCGCTCGACCCTGAGCCCTCTGATCCTCAAGCCCCAAACTCTGAACCCTTACAGCAGAAGCCTAAATGGCTTAAACCCTAAGGCCCTAAAGCCCTGAAACCTAAACCCCTGAGACCTAAACCCCGAAGCCCCAGAAGCCAGAAAGTTGGAACATCGTTGTCCTCATGCGCTTAAAGGTAAAATAGAGGGAACCCTAAACCCTAAACCCGGAATCCTAGCACTACTCGGCCTAAATCCATGTTCCAACTTTCTGGGGTTCACTATAAACCAAACCCTAAACCCTAAACCCCTAAACCCTAAACCCTAAACCCCTAAACCCTAAACCCTAAACCCCTAAACCCCTAAACCCCTAAACCCCTAAACCCCTAAACCCTAAACATTGAAGCTAGAAATCCCTGCAGCCCCCCAAGGCGCACACGAACCGCCTCCTCTGGCCACCTAAAGGGATGGTCCCGTTAGAGAGGCCTGAGGTTTGGGAGTTTCCGAAAATGGGGGACCCTAGTATAGTACCCTAAATAGTAGGATCCTTATTATAAAAGGGATGGTCCCGTTAGAGAGGCCCGGGTTGGGTTCCAGTGCCAGGGCCTGGGGTGGGGTTTTAGGAGTGGTTCAGGGTTTAGGGTTTAGGGTTTATAGGGTTTAGTATAGTGTTAGAGAGGCCCGGCGGGTTGGGTTCCAGTTCCAGGGCCTAGCTAGGGTGTAGGATTTGGGGTTTTAGGAGTGTTGAGGTTTGGGAGTTTCCGAAAAAGGGGGACCCTAGTATAGTCTGGGTTGGGTTCCAGTCAAAGGGACTTGGGTGGAGGCTTTGGGGCTTTAGGAGTGGTTCAGGTTTTAGGGTTTATAGGGTTTATAGGGTTTATAGGGTTTAGGGTTTAGGGTTTAGGGCTAGCGCTTGGGGGTTAGGTTTCAAGTTGAGGTTTATGTCGACGTAGAGGTCAGGAGGTTTAGGGTTTTTGGGTGTTTTTTTTTGGGTTTAGGGTTTAGGGTTTAGGGTGGTCCAGTGTTGAGGTTCAGAGGTGTAGAGGCTTAGAGTTTTGGGGTTTTAGATTGAGTAAGGGTTTCAGGGCTGCGAGGAGTTAGGGGTGTTGTCTTTTCCTGGGTTTTAGGGTTCTGAGGGCTTGGCAGGGAAAGGCTTTTAAGAGGATTTCATTGGGTCACTTCCAACTGCGTTTAAAATCCCTTAATGCGGAGAAACCATGGCCTAAAATTCAGCTGCACGAGCCCCTCGTGGCAGCTGCTGTTGCAAAGGGGAACTATTCTTCACAATCCTGAGCCTCATTCCGACAGTTTCTTTTTTCTGTTTCTTCGGCGCCCAATGAAGCTGCGATCTTCTGTCCTGAAACCCTACACCCTTAACCCCTGGACTTTCCCGACAAAAATGCAGTTGGCGTTTCTGAGAGGATCGGCGTGGCCGGTGATACTGACATGGAAAATGCGCTGTGCACTAATGGACCCGAACATCCTGAACCCTAAACCCTAAGCCTGACAATCCTGAACCCCCAAACCCTGAAGCCTAGACGCTAAACCCGCAGACCCTAAACCCCTAAACCCTAAACTTTGGCCTTAAACCCTAAACCCTAAACCCCTAGACCCTAAACCCTAGACCCTAAACCTTAAACCCTAAACCCCTAAAACCTTAAACCGACCCGAAGCGATCCTGAACTGTAGCAACCTTTGCCTTCTCTGCCACACAGGCAGCAGCCGGCTATGAAATTGAAGCGTGGCCTTTTAATCATGGGGACCCTTACAGGGGTAGGGTTTAGGGTTTTTGGGTTTATTATACCATAATGATAACAAGGAACCCCCAAAACCTAACTATTAAGGCCACTACATTAGGGGAATCCTTCTGTCATAAGGACCCTTAGGGGGGTAGAGGGCCTTAATACCTATTTTAAGGACTTAATAAGGCCTATTTAAGGAAGTATAGTCCCCTACCCCCCTCCCCCTATTCCCCTAAGGGTCCCTATGATTTAATGCTGGTTGAGAAGTTCAGGGTGTACGGATTAGAGATTTTGGAGTTTACTATGGGGGCCTCAATAATTACCACTATTTTTTTTTTTGGGGGGGGGGGGGGTTCCTTAAGATTTTTTGTTTTCTGGGCCCCCCAACCCTGTTCTAATTTTTAAGGCCCCTTTTGTAGGTTTTTGGGGTTGGGGTTTTTGAACCCTTGCAAATTCCGGGGCTCGGGGGTGAGGNTCCCCGGAGGTTCCTTTTTATTTATGGTTGTTTGAGAATTTAAGGGTGTAGGGGTTAGAGTTTTTGGATTTTTCTTGGGGGGCCTCAATAATTTCCCCTTTTTTTTTTTTTGGGGGGGGGGGCGTTCCTTAGTATTTTTTGTTTCATGGGCCCCCAAACCCTGTTCTAATTATTAAGGCCCCTATAGTAGGTTTTTGGGGTTGAGGTTTTAGAAACCTTGAAACTTCGTGGGCTCAGGGTTGAGGGTTTTTAGGGTCTGGTGTGCAGGACACTGTTTGGTTCAGGAATTGCTGGTTTTACGGCGACAGTCTTCCTGACTTGTTAGTAAATCCTGAACCCCATATATATACCCTAGACCGAAAACCCCTAAACCCTAAACCCCGAAATCCTAAACCCTCAACCCTAAACCCCTAAACCCTCAACCCTGAACCCTAGTATCGCCTTCATCGTCCTCTCCAGTCCCATAGTCTCCCGCTTCATTAAGTCTCATCTTTACCCAAGACCCTTATAGAACTCTAGGGCTCTCAGGGTTCAGGGCTTACGGTTAGGGTTAACCGGTCGAACACTGAAACCCTTTAAAGGAGCCCTAAACCCTTTCGAGGTTGTAAGGCGTTTGGGGTTCGCGCCTTTCAACGGCGTGAGCCGCGTGCCGGGGCTTTAGCTTTGCGTTCACGCTAAAACCCTAAACCCAAACCCCTTAACCCTTAAACCCCCAAAGCCCTAACCCTTAAACCCCTAATCCCTAAACCCTTAAACCCTTAACCCCTTAACCCCTTAAACCCTTAAACCCTTAACCCCTTAAACCCTTAAACCCTTAAACCCTTAAACCCTTAAACCCTTAAACCCTTAAACCCTTAAACCCCAAACCCTAAACTCTAACTCCTCAACCCTAAACCCTCAAGCCGACAGCCTCGAGTCTGAACCCAAACTCTAAACTCTCTACTTGGAGGCCCTTTTGACTTAGTAAGTAGGGTTAGTAAGGTGGGTTATGGGGGGATTATAATAGGGTTTCTAGGGGATACTAAGTGGACTTACTAAGTCAAAAGGGCCTCCAAGNTACTTGGAGGCCCTTTTGACTTAGTAAGTAGGGTTAGTAAGGTGGGTTATGGGGGGATTATAATAGGGTTTCTAGGGGATACTAAGTGGACTTACTAAGTCAAAAGGGCCTCCAAGTAGACCCTCAGCCCTAAACCCTAAAGCCTATATGGGTGGTTGGTCCCTTTTTGGGTCCTTAATATAATCCGGCACCTAATATTTAGGGTACCCAAAAAGGGGCCATAATTTTGACAACTACTCATATATCCCCAACCCTAAGCTGTCTTTGGGATACTTATAGCCATAGCCATACTTACCAAGTAGAACCCTTCTAGATCCGTCAAATTTCTCCTGCGGGAACCCTTTGAGGAACCCTACTTACCAAGTCNACCAAGTAGAACCCTTCTAGATCCGTCAAATTTCTCCTGCGGGAACCCTTTGAGGAACCCTACTTACCAAGTCCCATGCTCCTCTTAAACCCTAAACCCTAAATCCTAAACCCTAAACCGTAAACCCTGAACCCTAAACCCCAAGTAGGGTTTAGTCGGGCCTTCTGGGTTTCGGGCTTGGGCTTCAGGGTCTAGGGCGTAAGGGTTCCAGAGATTGCAGGGACTCTCAGGGTTCTACTNTAAACCCTGAACCCTAAACCCCAAGTAGGGTTTAGTCGGGCCTTCTGGGTTTCGGGCTTGGGCTTCAGGGTCTAGGGCGTAAGGGTTCCAGAGATTGCAGGGACTCTCAGGGTTCTACTTGGAGGCCCTTTTGACTTAGTAAGTAGGGTTAGTAAGGTGGGTTATGGGGGGATTATAATAGGGTTTCTAGGGGATACTAAGTGGACTTACTAAGTCAAAAGGGCCTCCAAGTNTACTTGGAGGCCCTTTTGACTTAGTAAGTAGGGTTAGTAAGGTGGGTTATGGGGGGATTATAATAGGGTTTCTAGGGGATACTAAGTGGACTTACTAAGTCAAAAGGGCCTCCAAGTAGTAGAGGTTCCAGGGGTTCTTGAGGTTCTAGGGCTTCAGGGGGTTCAAGGGTTCAAGGGCTTCAAGGGGTTCAAGGTTCTAGGGGTTCTGGGTTCTAGTAGGGGTCCAGGGTGTAGGGAATCATGGGGTTTGGGGTATGAAGGCCGCACCTACTGAAACGCACACCCCTAAACCTTNGGCTTCAAGGGGTTCAAGGTTCTAGGGGTTCTGGGTTCTAGTAGGGGTCCAGGGTGTAGGGAATCATGGGGTTTGGGGTATGAAGGCCGCACCTACTGAAACGCACACCCCTAAACCTTAAACGCTAAACCCTAGACCCCTAAACCCTCAAGAAAGAAATTAATAGAAATCGCTTGTCATTGCTCGTTGAACCCCTAGCCTCCAGCCCAGCTAGGAACCCACAACCGGCCAGCCCACCCCAGCCGCCCGCCAGGCCCCCAGGAAGCTGGAATGAGGTCGGAAGGCCTCCTCAGCCAATATGGCGTGCCAGGTGCCTATCCTCAACCTAAATGAAGCTGGAAGCTGGAATGAGGCTGGTTCGCTTATCCTCAACCTGTGTGGAGTGACAGGTGCCTATCCTCAGCATGAATGGGGCTGGTAGGCCCGCCTGCCTCCTGGCACATGCTTGAGCAGGATCTAGCCATAAATTGTTGTCGTCGAGGACTCGCGAGGGTTGAACTTGTGCACTNGTGCCTATCCTCAGCATGAATGGGGCTGGTAGGCCCGCCTGCCTCCTGGCACATGCTTGAGCAGGATCTAGCCATAAATTGTTGTCGTCGAGGACTCGCGAGGGTTGAACTTGTGCACTTGTTTGAGCGAGGTTCAACCCTGTGGCATAGCCGTTGGGCACAAACAAATATTCAACAATCACGCACTGCCCGGCGCCATGGAGACATCGATGCTTTTCGGTGCTTTAATCTGCACTTGCTCGGCTGTGGCACAGAAATGGTCACGCTTACCCGGGAACCTGAAGCTGACTGTCGCGCAAGAGACGCTCAGACTGGGCCCTCGCGCTGGGCCGCCTGGCGCTGATCGGGGCCCTCTCCAAGTACCCGGTGCTGGCGCCCAGGGTCACAGATGACCTAGATTTCGGCCGGCGACTCCAACGTTTCTCGAGCCAAGACCTGCAAGGCTTTCCGACGGGCACCAAGAAGAGCATATGCCTCTGCATCAGGAACCTTCAGATTTTCGAGAAGAAAGGAGGCCAGAGAAAGAAAGCGGAGCTCCGGAAACAGCATCAAGAGGAGCTCCTCCAACAGAAGCATGCTGCAGCAAAGCTCGTGGCCGAACGCGCAGCTGTGGCCCTGACAATGGTCGCAGAAAGCATTCGCCGTAGGACACTCGGCTGAAGCACGCTGTCTCACTCATCGGAAATCAGCGGGACGGAAAGGGCATCCGATCTTTGCTATGCTCTATGCCATCGTACCTTCAGTCTCCGGCAGCCCAACAGCCCCCTTGATAAAATCGCTGGAAAAACGGGCATATCACGTTTAGGGTTTAGGGTGCAGGGCTCAGTGTTCCAGCCGACAGAATCAAGGTTTGGTTGATTGAAAAGGGTTCAACTGTATGTGCTGATTTCATTTATATATTGGCATCTAATCAGACGCTCCCGGCCCACGGATTCCCAGACCACAGCTCCCCGCCCGCCAATTCCAGGAACCAAGCTAATAAAAAGAAACTTTCGGACACAACTCCCCCAGGCCCCGCCCCAGCCCCCAGGCCCCGTCCCGCCAGCCCAGGCTAGCCCAGCAGCCAGCCCACCAATTCCCAGAAACAAGTTCGTCGGTCAAAACTTTCGGTCAGAACTTGTTGGCACCCTAACCCTTAGCAATTTCTACACACCCTAAACCCCAAACGATGTGGCAACAATGATGCGATGGGTAACCTAGAAGCTCCTTCGTCCATGAACCCTGAACCGTAAAGGCAAACGGGACTTAGCAAGTGAGGTCATAGTTAGGACAGGATAACCCTACTTAGGAGACCCTGCAGTTATAACTCTACTTACTAAGTCTGCTGGACCATTACGTAAACCTTATGAGGTCTTGAGCCTATATCTCCGAGCCATGGGTGCTTGTTTTCAGTTTTATGGTAAGCCCTGTGGCTCTGTTGAAAAGAAGCTTGTCTTTGCAACCTCTGCAGGCTTTTCTTTTAGCCCTCAACCCTAAATCCATTAGGCACCAAGAACACCCGAAGCCCTAAACCCAAAAAGCCCTGAGCACCTGCAGCCCTAAACCCTCAAAGCCCTAAGCACCCGAAACATCCTAACTCCGTTGAAGCAAGAAAAAGAGAGAGTGAGGACGACCGAGACAGTGGGCCCCTTCATCCCAGCCACCGGCAACACCACGGGAAGGCTGTGTAGGTTGATGTAAAAAAAGGGGTTCCTTGAATGCTCCATAGGGCTGGTAAGGGGCTTGGTAGGGCTTCGTATGATGTGAAAGGTTTGCGATAGGGCTGGTTAGGGCTTTACCCGGATTATTAAGGTTGTATAGTTTTTTGCAAAGGTGTCATGTGGTTTGTTTGGGCTTGAATGTGGCTCATCACCATTGTCCGGGGTGTATGCTGTCCATCTTGGAGAGCTACATGATCATAGCCGAAATACGGGTATGACCATACATAATTATGTGTGTGTATGTATGTGTGTATGTGTGTATGTATGTCTGTCTGTATGTATGTATGTCTGTATGTTTGTATGTATGCCTGTCTGTTTGTCTGTCTGTCTGTCTGTCTGTATGTATGTATGTATAATATGTGTATGTATACATATATATATATATGTACATATCAAGCGAAACACCGTTCCTGGGCTGAACGGTACACTGTTGAAGGCCCTCACAACATTCTGACAAAAGTGTTATGAAAGCTGCATAAAACCCGAATGAAGCCAGTCTGGAACCTATATAAACTCGAAGACAATTATTGGTTTGCCTGACCCGCTTCAGAAACATCTACATCCCGTTTAGCACGCCATTTTTCAGGGTTTTTACGGGGCTTGATAGGCGTCTTGAAAGGTTGTATCAGGCGTTTACTGTATTGTAGATGCTTTTGGGTCTCTTGGGTTTCTTCAATGATTGGCCTTCTTTAGAAGGCCTGCAGAGACGGAGACTAGCAAGTATGGGGCGTATAAGGTCTTAATAGGGCGTAAAGGGTTTAGGGTTTCGGAACACCGTAAGAGCCAGGAACAAAAGACCCACGAATCCGCATCGATAAACTATGATCCTCTATGCTTACTAGCAGCTCCATACTACAGCTCTTAACACCGGCAACACCCTAAAGCGATCAGCCATATCGCAAAGCCTCAACCCCAAAGCCCTCATAGACTGTCGCTAGTACATGCGCCCTTCCAAGCCGAACCCTGAATCCTAAACCCCTAAACCCCGAAACCCCTAACCCTTAAACCCCTAAGCACTAAACCCTAAACCCCTGAACTGCTAAACCCCCAAACCCCTAAGCCCCCAAACCCCTAACCCTTAAACCCTTACACCCTGAACCCCTAAACCCTAAACCCCGAAACCCCCCTAAACCCCTAACCCTTAAAAACCCTAACCCTTAAGCCATAAACCCTAAACCCCGAACCCCGCTAAACCCTAATCCCCGAACCCCCTAAACCCTAAACGCCTAAACCCCTAAACCTTAAACCCCTAAACCCCCAAACCCCTAACGCCTGAACCCTAAACCCCCAACCCCTATCCCTTAAGCCCCTAAACCCTAAACCCAAAACCCTAAACCCTATGTGAGATCCCTTTAAAGGAACCCGCAAAGATCCGTTTAAAGGAACCCTTATAGATCCCTTTAAAGGAACCCTAAGCCACGGCCCTTTCAGGCCGACGTCGGAGAAGGGCCCCTGCCCGCATCCGGCAGCTTCCCCCCACGTGGAGCCTCTTGGCTGTAGGGTTTAGGGCAGGGTTTAGGGGGGCTTTAATGGTCCCTTTCTTAAGGGTACCTTTACAGGGATTCCTTTAAGGGATCTGTAGGGTTTAGGGTGTTGAGGGATGTAGGAGATTGGGGGGTATCACTTAGAGGATGATGGGGCTTAGTACTTAGGTTTCCTGAAAAGGTTCCTTAAAGGGCTCCTTTAAAGGGATCTATAAGGGTTCTATAAGGGGGGTTGTAGGGTCTACTTAAAGGATCATGGGGCTTAGTAACTAGGCTTCCTTAAAAGGTTCTCTAAAGGGCTCCTTAATAGGTGTGCATTAGGGTTTTACAGGGGTTTAGGGTTTACTTATAACCATACTTACTAAGTCCCATGATCCTCCAAGTAGGGTTCAGTGTTTGGGGCTTAGGGTTCGGGCCCCCGAACCCTAAACCCTGTACCCTAAACCCCTAAAGCCCTAAACCTTTAAACTCCTAAACCCTAAACCCCAACCCTAAACCCTAAACCCTAACCCCTAAACCCTAAACCCTCAACCCTCAACCCTCAACTCTAAGTTCAGGGTTGAGGTTTTTGGGTACTTGTTAAGGATTGAATTTAAGTTACCAGAGTAAGGTAACCGTCTTATCTACCTAAGATCCCTATTATGGTAACTTCAACCTTAAAACCCTAAACCCCTAAAGGAACCCTTATAGAACCCTTAAAGGAACCCTTATAGATCCCTTAAAGGAACCCTTATTATGGTAACTTAAATTAAACCCCTTAACCAGAGACTCCAATATCCCTTGATTAAGGAGTATACCTTAAACCATATGAGTTAGGGTTTTAGGGTTTAGAGGTTTAGGGTTTATGCTTTAGGGGTTTAGGGGTTTAGGGTTTAGGGCTTTAGGGCTTTAGGGTTTAGGGTTTAGGGGTTTAGGGTTTAGGGTTTATTAGGGCTTTAGGCTTTAGGGGTTTAGGGTTAGGGCTTTAGGGGTTTAGGGGTTTAGGGGTTTAGGGTTTAGGGGTTTAGGCTTTAGGGGTTTAGGCTTGAGGGGTTTAGGGGTTTAGGCTTCAGGGTTTTAGGGTTTAGAGGTTTAGGGGTTTAGGGGTTTAGGGGTTTAGGGTTTAGGGTTTAGGGGTTTAGGGGTTTAGGGTTTAGGGGTTTAGGGGTTTAGGGTTTAGGGTTCGGATACAAGCCGTAAACCTAGCTCGTTGATATCAGCTTAGGTGCAGTTAGCATTTCTTTAAAACCTTTAAGCATTACAGCTTCGGGTTTAGAGTTTCAGGCCACGCATGAAAGCCCTCGGTCCGCCAAAACCTCCCGGTAGGCCAGTTTTTGGGTGCGGACGTGAGGATGGCTGCTGTGCCCTTCGGCTTCTGGGAAAAATGCTGGGATGCCTGCTCCTCCTCCTGCTCCTGTTATTCCCCCTCCTCGTCCTCCTCCGCCTCCTCCTGCCGCGCCTGCAGCTCCTCCCCCTCCTGCTGCTGCAGCTCCGGCTGCTGCGCTCTTCTTGTTTCTGGTCCTCCTGCTTGTGCGCAGACGCTTATGTCAGATGCTTAACATGTCAAAGACTGCGTCCTGATACGGCCGGCGCAGTACTGTGTTCAATAATCGCAAATTTCGAACACGACTGCGTAGTTTCCTGGCATCCGGCAGGGGGTGGTCTCACGACAAACTGCCATCGGCGCTGCAACAGCTGCTTCCGGAGGCCGCAGATGCTCTTTGCAGTGCTCGCTTCGACCCCAGGACGGGCCACTCGCCAACGACTGAAGACTCGAACCGCGACGAAGTCCAGGCTCTACCGAAATCTGGGCTCTGCTTACTACATTGCATCCCGCGATTCTTCGGAAGGCGACGAAAACATCTGGGACCTGGCCGTCAGCGAAGTCGAGGAAGTGTTTACCTAGACACGCAGGTATCAAGGCTATTAGCTCCCAGTTTCACAGTCAGTTTGGGACACAAAAAGAACAGTAGATCCGAATGAGAAGGAAGCAGCTTTTGTGCGGGTCTAACGACACATCCCCGCATGAGGCGAGCCACATAGTGACCAAGACCATTCCATGCGACTTAACACATCTAGTCAGTCATATACACACCGAGCCCTCTCTGTGGACCAATAAGCAAAACGTCTCTGCAGTCTGCAGCATACACCAGTGTAGGTAGCATGGCACTCCACAGGTTGGCGCACAAGTAAGCCCCCGCCCCAGCGCCCCGAGGAGTGCAGCATCGGACTCTACTTGCAGGAATCCTGGTGTGCCGGTCCTATCCTACATATAGTTGCACATATTGCACGACTCGCTTGTGACTCAACTATGTTGCTTGACCTCAGTGCCGCCACAAGGCGATGCGACGCAGTGGGGCATGCCCACGCGCCAGTATCGAAAGAGCCTCATCCGTGTTTGCTTGTCCTCAACTCAAAGAGAGTGTGTGTGTGTGTGTTTGCATGTAAATGCGATTATGTGTGTGTGTGTGTGTGCGTGCTAAGCCGCTAAGCTCATCACGATCCAGGTCGTTGGGCCATGAGGTTGCCGGAACACTTCACGTTCCGCCGGTACAGGTCTTTGTTACAACTTACTCTGGTGTTGGACCTGTTTGTTCACCCTCTCGCAAGCGTTGCAGCTGTCGAGGAAATGCCAGAGGATGTGGAGACCTACTTGGACTTGGCCTATCTCCTGCGCAGTAACAGCTCCCTGGTGTCTGGAAGACACGCCTGTTGCCAAACAAGGTCCTACGACGTCGCCGAGATGCGCACCTTCGTCGTTGAAGTGCTGGCTGGCGTACCGGCGGGCAACGCAGGTTACGTCAGAGCACCAGCGTTGCTCTGCATGGTGTATGAGCACAGAGGTGAGGGCCAGGGTACTTCACAGTTCGCTGGAAGGCCCATAACGTGCGTTTGGCCGGGTACCTTGCCGTGAAGTGCTTCACGTTGCTTTCCAACAAGCAACGCAATCGCTTGGCACACGCGGCAAACGGCAACACTGCGGCGTATCTCGGCGGTAACACATATCCTGCATTACATGCAGTTCGATGCGCTCCGGCTTGCTACTTCTTAGGGGCACCGGCGGTCGTGAAGGCAATTCCGCCTTCCGATTCCAGGCCTATCAGCTGCAAGTTGCAGCATGGCTAAGTCCGGTCTCAAGACTTTTAGTCGTGCTCTGCTGCAGGTCGCTCTCGCCGCGGAACATGCCGTAATTGACTTCAGCGACGACGAGGCCGGGAAGACCGGCACCTATTATATGGCTGCTCTCGAACGGTTCGACAGTTAAGAGAGTACGATGCCGTAGAAAGACCAGGTAGGTCAACCTGCGTACATCCGAAATCGTATCCACATGAGCCTGCCATGGACAAAATAGAACGGTGAAGAGAAAAAGCTAAGACATGGATCAGGCTCGGCACCCCAGTATAATCCCCCTTTAACCACGGTCGCACAGCAGATGAATGCACCCCATGGGTGATTGCCCGGGCGGGCAATGCACCCAGTGCGGACTTGGTCGCTTTCTTTGAGCTTCCTTTCCAAGGATGGCGGCCAATCTTGGGAAATATCCCTTGGCGAAGGGAATTTTATCGCCCGATTTGGCATATGCGACCACTGCCACAGACCGGATCGGACTTATATGCATTATTTTGTCTGCTGCCCTGCTTTCTTCCGAAAGTCCTGAGGCACTTTGCCCGGGGCGAGATTGAGGAAGCAGGCAACAGCTGTCAGCGATGCATAGATGCCTGTTCTCGACTCGCTTGGGGTCCTCAAGAGGCATTTTGGACCGATCTTCGTGATTGGATCCAAGATCCGTCTTGAGGCATTCGAATAATTTGGTTTTTGTTCAAGGGTTAGTAACAGTGTTCTAGGTGTTCAGCTTTAATCGCTGCAGGCCAAATCCATGCATCTCTGCACATTTGAAACCATTAGAAGATGCTGTGGAAAATTTTGAAGCATTTGAAGCTGATCCGGTCCCTTCTGTCTACTTTAGTTCTAGCTAGTCTTATCTACTGTCCATTAGTGCCCTGAAAAAAACCAAAAATTGTGGTCACATATGCCATATCTTGCACCTGCCGGCTCGGCGCCCACCCTTTTCTCAACCGCTCTGCTGCATCATGCTGAGCAGCGGAACTTCCAGGCCCAGATTTGGGTGATCTGGAGACGTCCGAGCAACGGAACTTCCAGACCCTAAATCCTAAACCCCAAAACCCCTAAACCCTAAACCCCTAAACCCTAAACCCCTAAACCCCTAAAAACCTAAACCCCTAAACCTCTAAACCCTTAAACCCCTAAACCCCTAAACCCTAAACTCTCCTAAACCCCTAAACCCTAAACTTTTTTAATTTTTTTTAAAAAATATAAACTCCCCTGAACCCCTAAACCCTAAACCCCTAAACCCCTAAACCCCTATCACCCCTAAACCCTAAACTCCCCTAAACCCGTAAACCCTAAACTCCCCTAAGCCCCTAAGCCCTAAACTCCCCTAAACCCTTAACCCCTAAACCCTTAACCCCTAAACCCTAAACCCCAAAACCCTAAACCCCTAAAAGTTCAGCTCTGGAACCCCCCTGCTGCCGTGGTGACACGAGACGGGCAGGGGTGGAGGGCCAAGAATGGAAGCCTTGAGGCCTGGAGGAAGCCCCGTGGTAGGGAAAGGGCCCAGTCACCATGGCCTGGGTTTAGGGTGTAGGGTTTAGGGTTTCGGGTTTAGGGTTCGGGGTTTAGGGTTTGGGGTTTAGGGTTTAGGGGGGCACCCCAGCACCATGCAGTTCTTAAATGTCGCCAAGCTCATCGACCACATGCTGGACTGTGCTTGCATGACATTACATGTACCCAATACCATGCAGTCACTAGCAGCGGGCACTGCCCCGCTGTTGTGCTTCTGTGACAGGAGAAGAAGGACAAGAGCGAGTCGTTTAAGGGCAGCCCGCGCAAGACTTTGCAAGCCAAAACCACGGAGGGGCCCTGCTCGGCCTGGCAGAACCTGCAAAGCAATCTAACAGCAATCTCGCAAGTACTGCCGTCCACCTCTGACCATACGGGTTTAGGGGTTTAGGGTTTAGGAGTTCAGGGGTTTCAGGGTTTAGCGGTTTAGGGTTTAGGGGTTAGAGTTTAGGGTAGGCCACTTTACTCTTGCTGCCGCCTACAGGTCCTTCCGGGAAAAGGGAGCAATTGAGGATGTAGGAAACGGTGGCGGGCTCGCGATTGAAGCTGCGCGCATGATTACCACGGAACAGGCATGATTGCAAGGGCTACTACAAGGAACTGTTACGGCTCTTGTGTGCTCTTGATGCTTTTTCTTGTTGAAACCCAACCCAAAGCTTGAACCTACCTGAACCGCTGAAAAAACATCGGTTTTATGGACATTATGTAAGGAACATAGTAAGTTGCCCCCTAATAGGGTTCCGGAGGGCACCTTCGTCGGTTTGCAAGGCCGACCTCGGAAAAGGGCCCTAAACCTTAAACCCTAAACCCCAAAACCCCAAAACCCTAAAACCCCAAACCCGAAGCCGAAAACCTCAAAACCCTCTTTGAGACCCATTTAGCGGAACCCTTATAGATCCCTTTGAAGGAATCCTTATAGACCCCTTTAAACGAACCCTAAACCCTTAAAGGAACCGTACAGGCCGACCTCGGAAAAGGGCCCGTGCCCGCATCCGGCGGCCTCATCACAAGTGGAGCGCTTCGGCACCGAACAGCCTGCAGTCGAACGCAACAAGAAAGCCCCAAGTTATAATGTAGGAACCTGAGTTTAGGGTTTGGGCTTTAGAACCCTGGCCCTATAATCCCAATATATTAGGATCCATATTCAGAACACTTTTCTTAATCTGGTTCCTACATTAGCCCACACCCTAAACCTTAAGCCCTACCAGGACCCCTCAAGCACCCCTTAGCGGGCTCTGATATTTCTCATTAAGAGGTAAGCAATAAAGGGCAGTTGCGGGGCCACCCTAAACCCTAAACCTTAAGCCCTGAACCCTAAACCCTAACCCTCAAACCCTGAACCCTAAACCCTAAACCTGAAGCCCTAAACCCTAAGCCCTAAACCCTGAACCCTCAACCCGGAACCCTAAACCCTCAACCCTAAACCCTAAACCCTCAACCTTGAACCCTAAACCCTAAACCCTAAGCCCTAAACCCTAAACCCTAAGCCCTAAACCCTAAACCCTAGAGCTTCAGGAACTTGAGACTTATGTTTCTTTCGAGACTCTGAATACTCAACCGCTCCGAGCATCGAAGGTTCGGTCAATACTAAGATCATGGGTTTAGGATTTTTACTGTTTAGGGTTTAAGGTTTAGTTTTTTTTTTTTTTTACTTTGTGGGTTTTGAGGAAGTTTTTCAATGTCCTTTATGGTTCTGTACAGGTCCCCTTTCAAAAATTATTTCGCCTGAAACCCTTGTGCCTAAAGCCCTAATCCTGCGAAGGGTTCCTGTAAGGGTTCCTTTGATTGAGGGATACTAGTAGGGCTATAACAAGACCTTGAGTCTATTGGGAGTTGTTCAGGGTAGCATTCCTAGAGCGAGACAAGGTTTAACACTTAAAGGTTTTAGGGCACAGTCTTGTGTTTAGCCTTCGACGCAGTGTCAGGCATTCAGTGTGGGGGCTTCTTTTGATCAGAGTACTATTCCTTTAGGGTTCCTTGATCTAACTAAAAAAATATATCCCAAAGCCTTATTCTGAAAATCAGGCCCCGACATCAGAGCACCTGCTGAACCTTAAACTCTATAGCCGACGCTGGAAACCCTAATTTCCTAAACCCTGGACCCTAGCCTGCATAAAATACTCCACCGCCCAAATCCAACACGCTACTGGTGCGACAAACCCTGCTTCACTTGGAGGCTTCAAAAGGCGGTAAGATAACGCATCCTTTTTTGGGTCGTTCTCCAAAATGGGGTCTCGTTTGGGGTTCGTTTTACAACGCAGCACTCTTTGGCTGACCTAAAAAGGGACCGTAATTTTGAGAACTACCCTTATAGTACCCTTAAAAGTTACCTTGTAGAAACCCCTTATAGATCCCTGTAAGCAACCCTAGAAAGGCACCATATAAAGACTCCTGTGACTCCTATTTGGGACCTTCATCTCACCCGTTTGAACGGGTTTAGGGTCTAGGGCTGGGGGAGCCACGCTTTCCCGTTGGGACGCTGTAGTTGTCGGGGTGTTGGGGGCCTGAAGCAGTTGAACTAGGGTTTTGGGGTAGGGTAGACTGTGATATCCTTATATAATTATATGTATATATATATACCGGTCGGCAATCTAAGGGTACATTGTTACTCAAGTGTTTTTTAAAACTTTTGTGTTGCCTTACTCTTTAGATACGAAGCATTGCAGATGGATGCTTCTTCTGAATCCTAAACCCTAAACCCCTCCCTCAGCTTTCTGAAATCCAGATGGCCCCGCGACCGAGGCCACATCGCGAAGAGTTGCGGCCACCGGTGGAGGCTCAGAGCACGGCTTGTGGCTGGGGTTTAGGGTCTACCTGTAGCCGAAAAGCCCTCCCTTTTTAAGGAACTATATATAGAAACCATAATAAGGAACCCTAAAAAGGTAGGTCTTTTCGGCTACAGGTAGGGCTACAGGGGTTTAGTAATTTAGGGTTTAGGGTTCAAGGTTTAGGGGTTTAGGGTCTAGGGCTTCCAGGGTTCAAGGTTTAGGGGTTTAATTCGGGCTTAGGGCTTTTGGGGTTTGGGGCTTATTGCTTTTTGGGGTTTCGGGTTTAGGGCTCTCGGGGTTTCGGGTTTGGAAGTTCAGGTTCTCGTCTTTAGGGGTTTGGGGTTTAGGGCTTTAGGCCTTGCGGGGTTTAGGGTTTACTTTCTTCATAATTACCTGTAGGTTGTAGTGCTTTACGGCTTTGGGTTTAGGGTTTAGGGTTTACTTCGTAACGAACCTGTAGGTTGGGTCCTTCCCCCTTACAGTAACTGTTACCACAATGGGTAATAGGAGTTATAATCGCCCCCTTCATAAGGCCCCTTTAAGGACAGTTACTGGGAGGGGGAATAACCCAACCTATAGGTTGTAGTGCTTTAGGGCTTTGGGGTTGTAGGGTCAAGGCTTGTAGGTCTGAAGGTCTTAACGTTTCAGGGTTTTCGGGTTCGGGGATTCTAGCGTTTCAGGGTTTTGGGGTGCTTTCGGCTGCTAGGGTGTTGAAGTTTGAGATTTCAGTGTTCAAATGTGTTTGTAAACCCTAAGCCCTAAACCTGAAACCCCTAAACCCTAAACACTAAGCCCCAAACCCTAAACCCTAAACCCTGAAACCCCTAAACCCTAAACCCTGAAACCACTAAACCCTAAGCCCCAAACCCCAAGCCCCAAGCCCTAAACCCTGAAACCCCTAAACCCTAAACCCTAAGCCCCAAACCCCAAGCCCCAAGCCCTAAACCCTGAAACCCCTAAACCCTAAACCCTCAGCCCCAAACCCCAAGCCCCAAGCCCTAAACCCTGAAACCCCTAAACCCTAAACCCTAAGGCCCAAACCCCAAGCCCCAAGCCCTAAACCCTGAAACCCCTAAACCCTTGGGGCTTCAGGGTTTGAGGGTGTGCCCTCGGGCCCTGAAACCAACGTCTGAATCCTTTGGGTTTAGGGGTTTAGGGTTTTAGGGGCTTTAGGGGTTTAGGGTTTTAGGGTGTAGGGTTTTTTGGTTTAGGGTTCTAGGGTTTAGGGTTTTAGGGTTTTAGGGTTTAGTTGTTTTTTATTTAGGGTTTTAGGGTTTAGGGCCTAGGTTTCTTGGAATAGAAATGCCTAGGATTCCTCAATACACTTCTAGGCGGCCATATCGCCGAACCCAACTCTGATTTGAGTAGTATAGGGGCCTTATTAATTCTGTTGATGGGCAAAATCCTGCATGACCCTAAGGACCCTAAACTATGGGAATTATGGTATATTCCTTGTAATGGGTAATGCAGGATTTTGTCCGTCAACAGTTAGAATAGGGCTCCTTTAAAGGGGTCCTTAAAAGGGTGACTATAAGGGACCTATAGGGGTACTAATTCTAATATAGGGGCCTCAATGATTAGAATAGGGCTTTGGGGTATAGTATACTATAATCATAATAAGGAACCCCCACAAGAGTATTGGTAATTATTTAGGCCCGTGTAGCATTTCAGGCCCCACAACACTAAGCGTTAAGCCTTAGACCCTACTTGGAGGATCATTGGACATATTAAGTGTGGTTATACGTACCTTTAATTGGGGTTACAAGTAATTATGAGTATAGTAACCTAAATAACAACCCTAATTACCAAATCCCATGATCCTCCAAGTAAGCCCACAACAAACCCTTTATTATGAGAATAGTTGCCTTAACTACAACCCTAATTACTACAGTAAGTCCCGTGATCCTCCAAGTAAACCTTACACCCTAAACCCTATAACCTTAACCCTATAACCCAGAAGGAAAAGAGGCGACAACAAAAAAATAAAATAAAATAGCCCTATACCCCTACAGTCGATTCGACCTTACATTGCAAGCCACGGACTTGCCTCCCGGATCTGCCTCAGGCTTCAGGCTTTAAGGCATGTATAGTAAGGCTTCTATTACTTGGGCTGGGTTGAGGGTCTAGTTTTGGGGTTTGGGGCGGGATTTGGGGTGTAGGGTAGTGTAGGGTTTAGTGTTTGCCTGTAGGATCTATGGTTTCCATGTCTTTTGTTTAAGGATTTTGGGCCTTGGACTGTGGGGTTTGGGGCTAACTGCCGGGTCTTCAGGCCGCAGACGGACAGCCCGTGTCGGTGATCTGCAGGGTTGCACATGCAATGGTCAGTTTCACCCTGCCTCTGTGTGCGTGGGAAGTCCCGAACGGCAGGAACGGCGGAACGAAAGCAAACGGGAAAAGCGAACCCCATTACAGGGGCTTTCTCGACCACGGAAAGGCTGCTCAGTCCTTCACAGTGCTGTTCAGGGTTTTGGGTTTTCTTCTCGCTCTAGGGTTCAGGGTCAAAACAGGGGTCTGAGTAGTTAGTTGTACTTACCCTTTACACTTCATGCAGATTTTCTATAAACAAAATATGCATATGCATGTATATGTGTATGTATGTAAGCATGCATGCATATGCATGTATATACAACAGCTCATGTCTTGCTTAAGCCCTACTATACATATGCAGGCGCCTATGTTCGACCCACCCAACACCAATAGTTTCTGATAAGCTTAACCCTAAACCCTAAACGCTAAACCCTAAACCCTAAACCTTAAACCCTTAACCCCAAACCCTGAACCCTGATAAGCTCCTCCATAATCCCCTCGGCCGCGCCACCAGGAAACCTTGAATCCATACGATTGATGATCTAAATCCTGCATTACCTTTGTGATCCTAGATTACCGAAATTATGGTATATTCCGTATTCTGGGTAATGCAGGATTTATTCCATCCACCGTAGTGCACCCCAGAAAAGCGTACTCAAGTTATGATACTCTAATAAACGATAACAAGTTATAGTATAGTAGAATACAATCGAATATGCCATAATATGATATTGTAATTTGCGATAGCATAGTGTAATAGAATAGAATAGAATATACCGTAATATGGTACTCTAGCAAATGATAAACGAGTTATAGTATAATGGAATATACTAGAAGACAATAGAATATACCATACTATGAAGTCTAATCATGGTCACAGGCAGGCTCACCACCAGCGTCACCAGTCCCACCGCTCCCCCGGGTGAAGGGGACAGAGCTTCTCGGCTGCAACCGGAGACGTAAAAAATTACCCTAAACAGGGTTTAGGGTTTACGGTTTAGGGTTTAGGGTGAACCCTCCACCCTAAACCTAAACCCTGGACCCTAGGCCCAAAGCCCTAAACCCTTTATTATATTCTCGTAAACGAAGCACGCTATTTTGAGATTTCAAAGCCTGCACACATGCTCAAGATCACATGTACACTTCAGCGCACAGACTCCCCCTTTGACGGTAGTCAAAAAAGAGAGCGCGCCACCAAAAGTTTCAAGGCCTCCCCTCTTTTCTGCACACTGGAGGGTAACAGTTGAGGCAGCTCCACTGCCTCTTCAAAGATCGCTCCTTTTTGGATCTCTGAACAGACTCAAGGCTTTCNCGACAAAGCATCATTAGCTTCGTCCTTTGAGGCGCAGCTCAGTCCTGCCCCTCCACTCCTTATTAGCCAGCAGCTGCGCCGGCTTTGACAACGAAGAGTAGTCATCGATGTGCACTCGAACTTCGCCACCGCTCAGGCGTCCAACAGTACGCCTCTCTCCGGTGAACTGGTTCAAGGGCGGACCACCAGCGGCCTGTCCTGGAACGAACAGGTTCAACCGGGGCGT
>BGNK01002185.1:46190-91981 GCA_003297005.1 Symbiodinium sp. clade A Y106 | reverse complement strand
CATTGACTTACTAATGTAACCATCAAACAAAAATTCATTGACTTACTAATGTAACCATCAAACAAAAATTCATTGACTTACTAATGTAACCATCAAACAAAAATTCATTGACTTACATAGCCACACATGATATTTCATAATCTGTCACTATCCAAAACATATATGGAGGTTTGCTGAAATGGGGGTACCCCCAGATACCCCCAGTCATCATCCATTTTAGTAGGCTTTCCCTTTTTTGCAAACCTTTTTGGGGTACCCCCAATTTAGGAAAACCCCATACCCATAGGATCCATGGTGCTGGTATATATGCTAACATAAAGGGGGTATATTGATGGGATCCATGTTGCCATATATAGCAGCACCANAGGAAAACCCCATACCCATAGGATCCATGGTGCTGGTATATATGCTAACATAAAGGGGGTATATTGATGGGATCCATGTTGCCATATATAGCAGCACCATGGATCCTATGGGATATACTTGGTGGCTCATCCCACTTAGCAAGTAGGTTATAACCCCAGTTATAAGTGGGATAAGTAGGGTTAATCCACTTATAACTGGGGTTATAACCTACTTACTAAGTGGGATGAGCCACCAAGTAGTGACTATGACAACCTGGCCGTTGTCCCCGTCCTGGCCGTTTCTTGGCTCATGGAGGCATCCGCATAGGCACTCAGACTGATCCTCGTAAGGCCGCCACCTTCACCCAAACGAACCTCGCCGCGCCCCGAGCAAAAAAGAGCTTTGATCACCGGAAAATGGATGGGTTTTGTCCAACAAAAATGGAGTTACCGAGAAAAATGGAGGGTTTTGTCCACCAAAAAGATAGGTTTTACCGTGTTACCAAAAAAAGATGGAGGTGTTACCAAAAAATCAAGGTTTTACGAACGAAAAATAAAGGTGTTGCCGAGAAAAAAAGAGGTTTTACCAACATCATAATATCAGAATAGTCTGAATAACTACTTTATGTATAATACATGTGTATATATATATACACATAAGTTTGCTGACCAATACACATGATATGGTCAATGATATCACAAAGATACTTTCCGACAATTCAACAAAGCTATGGAAGTCATGGCCCATTTTTTGGATGAATTACTCATTCAACATCGTGATTTTCCATAGCTATGTTGAATTACCAAAGGGTATAATATGAATGATGATTTTATATACAAGAGATTAGTTGTCACCTCTATTCCCTGAATTGGTGTACTATGGTGTAGCACACAATATAAATGATTAGTTGGTTATGATGGATCGTAGTGATTGAATTGGTGGGATGTTTTTGCAGGAAACCCCATATGTTTGATGGTCAAGCCCATAGTTGGTTAAGGATTCAGCGAGATCACGTATCATGTTTTAATGTTTTATGATACATGTTACGTATGTTAAGGTGATGTTTTTATCGTATCATACAGATTTGATCATTTTAAAGTATATAATGTATATTGATGTATTCCAATATGATATATTCGAAGCTATTCATGGTAAATGATGATCAGCCCCAACAATGAATTCTACTCAAACTCCTTGTGCTGTGCTGAGAANTTTAAAGTATATAATGTATATTGATGTATTCCAATATGATATATTCGAAGCTATTCATGGTAAATGATGATCAGCCCCAACAATGAATTCTACTCAAACTCCTTGTGCTGTGCTGAGAACCCATCCATTCTCTGGCGATTTTTCTTGCTACGCTGCTACCCGTCCTTCCCACCATGACTGAGGCGCTAAGGATAACGTCACCTGTATGGCTTCGCCCGGGATGAGTCGACCGCCTGGGGNTATATATATATATCATTGCTAGTATAAATATCAATACCGTAAATATAATATTGATATTACTGTCACATGTATATATTTATATACATTCATATTGCTAGAATCATTCTCATTATTACCATTGTCATTATTGTATTATGTTCTAACTGCTATTACGATCATCACTATCGTTACTATCATTGTCATTACCTATTATATATGTGGATATATCACCAATTGTCACCAACTATATGATGAAAAACAGCAAATCATATTATTCCGCAAAGAATAGCCGAATAGCCACAAAACTTGCACGAAAAAATTGTGACAGGTTTTTCCTCGTGTCTGTACCCAACTCTGCAGCGTGTTTGCAACAAAAAATGAGGCGACTTCTCCAAGAAGCTCCAGCCCACCTACCCGGCCTGGTTATGACTAACATAGCTATAAATAGTGGATTTTCCCATTGAAAATGGTGATTTTCCATAGTTTTTTGTATGTTTACCAGAGGGTAATTGACTGAAAGCATCTGAAAGCACCAAAATCAATACAACTCAATGCCCTGACCTTCGGAAAACTGAACAACTACTTAATGCAGTTGGCCCACTCTGCTTCAATGATTTCATCTTTGGACCTTCCCGACTTTTGAAATTGTTTTCTCAACAACTGAAGTAACTGTATGCCATTTATCTTCATGCCCTAAATGAAGAGCACTCCAAACTAAACCAGGGCTTCGTTTGGCGTGGTATCTAACAGGGGGTGGTAAATATCTATTGTTGGGAATCATATTCACATCACCATCAAGTAATATCAGGTATATAAGTTGGAGATCATATCCCAATAGTTCGGTGATGTTTAATTAGGACATTTTCCAGCCCCTTCCCCCAAAATATCCCACAATTGCATAGTCCAATGAAATCCATATTGATCCATATTAATTATCCCAGAATTATCCCACTTTTTTCATCCAGGATTTCCGGCAAAAAATCCCATCGTTTTTTTCGGTCATCTCCAAGGTGCCGATCAAAAGCAAACGATTCCCGGAGGTCAGGTCGCTCCGCACCCAGGGAGCATTCACACGAGCCACCTGTGCGAGCGCTCGCATTGGGCCCACTTCGGTAGCATGGCATAACCATGGGGAATTCCCGTCAGAATTGTGGGTTTTGAAACAGGAGAAATATGGAAAATGGAACTTAGAAATTAAGAGATGTGTAAGAAAGGGCTACAGAAATGATTCATGTCAGAAACGATTCCAAGAATTCTGGCTAGCGGCTAGGTATGAACCTGACCGAGGGATATGAAAATAGCACATGTTCATGGAGATGATTGTAGCCTATGTGCGAGAAGAGGATCTTTTTTCGGAACATCGAGGAGTTCCATTAGCAGTACCTGGAGCGCTAGGCGACCCCATTCGGGGAATTAACAGGCCTGGAAGTCAAAGCCCAGGGGTTCGTGAATCCGAATGTCCAAAGTGGTGCCAAACACACCTCGGAGACTCGGCCCAAATGCCCAAGTGGTTTGAAAATCACAGGCACTCCCTACACTGGTTGGTAAATTGGTTGTACGGTTTTCCGTTATTTGGAGCCACGAAAAGAAGTGATTCAAACATTGCTGCAACTGCTATTTCTCCAATAACCGGAGGTATTTGCATGGATCTTCTATCACATCACAAGCCCATAGACTCTGCATCTCAGATCTTGCAACAAGCCTCTTTCAACATGAGGCTCCAGGCTTCATGGCTAGTCCATGAAAAAAACCACGTGGATAGATTTCACCATAGCTATGCGGGTTATATCATGTTATATCCCAACTGATGGGGGTTGTAATACCGTTGTTGCGCCCATGAAAAAAACCTGAGGCCTGCCCTATCCCAGCACTTCAAGAGGAGAATCTCCGAATCTTCTAGTTGCCACAAGGTTGTTTAATACTCATTCACTTAAGTAACCTGCTGGTAATTCACATAACTATTGAAAATTGCCATTTAATTTATTTTTTTGACTTACCTAAATTATTCCATGGTGATTCCTGATGGCTATGTTAGTCTATACCTTAAAGGGGGTTTTGCTACTATGTTCTCCACATATATCCTGATATCCCTCGTGAATTTTCGGCTGAGTGTCTCGGAGTGAAGTCAAAGAGCAAATCGCTCATAGCTCCAGCCCGTTGCTCGGTGCCCACCAGAGCAATGCTCAGATTCTGAAAGAGGCCATAGACTGGCCAGCTTGACACCTCGGCTGCATGGCTGCTGTCCTCTTTTATATCGTTAAAACATGTTAAAACAATGCCATCAACCATCCCCAAATCACCACAAATGGGTGGTTTGGAAACCATTCACAAATGGGTGGCTTATGACATTGTTTTACCCACATTAGTCCTATTAGTTGGACCAACTTCACCCACCTTGACATGAGAAAATTGTGGATTGAAGTTGCCTTCCGGATGGGCTGAGATCTGTTTCCCCCCCAAAAAAGTGGAAGTGAATCTACCCTTCAGTACTAAAATAGATAGGAAATCCACCACTTGTAGAGATAATTTCCGGGCAAACTCATGGGTGTCATCAATAGTTGGCTAATGGAAGGTTGGTATGCAAGATTCTGCAAGTACATCTTCCAGCCCCTCCGCCAGTCACTGGCACATCTGGCACTTCGCCAATCAGACAGGCAACCACGCTGCCGCTGTACAGGACTTGGTTCGCCCAGAATTCCATGCGCCAAAAGTTCTCTACCACAGCTGGCAGTAACAGCCTCGGCTGGAGCTGACATTGGGCTGACAGTGAGGTTTGTGGGTGGGAAAAACAGGTTTTTCATGGCTATGTGCCAAATTGGGTTGGGTAACCACAAACTTGGAATTAGGCTTCAAACACTAGGGCTTCAACATGAAAAACTATGGGTCTGACGTCTTTGAGAATGCTGGATCCCCAAGAAAAGCGCCATCTCCATGGTGGATCCCCCATGATCACCTCATGGATAGCCATGGGTAGCCTATCTTCAGACAAGCCTGGCGCTTGCAAGTATCCGACTTCTTTGATGAGTAAAATGGGTTTGTCTGAAAATAGTGTACCCCATTTACCCAATGGTTTTGCTGATCATTATCCCTACTAAATGGCTATAATTGGGGGTATACCCCATTTTCAGACATACCCAAATGACAATTCAAGTAGGAGCCCGAAACTGCTGGCACTTTAGGCGGCATGTCTCTCATCGGATCCCCACCGGCTGACATGAAAATGTTCTGCCACATTTTGACAGGTGAAAAAACATGTAAACATGTAAATATGATTACCTAGACCCCCCAAATACCCCCCAAAAAAAATGTGAAAGTGTATTTGATGTTATATGGTCAACACATCTAAAGACACAATTTTTACAGGTACAATGTCGGAGGGTCTAAAGGTACTTTCTTTAAAGATTGCAACATGTCCACGTCTCATCTCCAAGCTGCGGATTGATGACACTCATCTTGAAGGACATGGGAATTTCCGATGCTACCACCTGACAGCGATGCCCGGAATCTTCGAACTTCGCTGGACAGATTACTGATTTTAGCAGCATTCAATAAGGTCCTTTTGGTAAAAACAGAGGGGCCGGGAGCTGGTATACCATCTATCATCATTTGCCTGTTGTTAAAGGGGTTTCTTCAAACCCTCTATTAATCAGACAACCAATGGGAAAAGGACCTTTATGAATCAGCATATTACTGATATGCTGATCATACTTAGATGAAATAGTAATATGCTGATCAGATATTTGTTCATGACACACAAAAACCAACCATGACACCCAGTAAATGGAGCAAATTCACGAAAAAAGACATGTACAAGCCACCATGACTGTAGATCATGGTCCTTACGGGTTTCCTCATGGATTTCGGTATTTATCTTAGTTGAGAGTTTGGAGGTGGTCTTGTTCACGTTGAATTCCTCCTTCTGCCCCCTGTGAGAGGTTGGTTGATTGACCCAACTAACTGGAGCTCTCATTAATAATCACCCTAAACCCTGGGGGCAAACAACCTGGGGCACCACCGTGTAGGCACAAAAAGGGCACGCCATGCATAGCGCTGCATAGCGCACGCTAGCGCCTCCGCTCTCCAGACATTGCTTTCAGAGACCATCAGCACCAACGTGCAGAGTTGAGCCGTGGAACTGGTGTTACCTGGAGCTGTGGAACAGGCAAATATGGAGATATAATGACTATCTCACGGGATATATCTATCGGGTATTAACCTCAAATCATGAGACATGTCATGGGGAATTAATTCGAATTTAGAACTGATATGATGGATGATAGTGACAGCATCTTCAGCGAATCAGAGACCACAGTTATATGAAGTTACATATATGGGTTTTCATGCAAAAAAAAAGACGATCATCTGCAGTATGTCACGACTGTCACTATCACTTGTTGTCGTTTCGTATTTTTCACGAATTCAATCCCCTAGCTGCCATTCAATATTTGGATTTGCTTTTGGCAGCCATTAAAAATGAAACATATAAACCTCATTTCTGGCGGATGAACCAATGCAAACATGCAGGAAAATATCGGCTCATAAAGTCCACGAGTCATCGAAGAAATTCCCAATTTTCTACATCACCTATAAATTTCAGTTAGATTATATAGAAACATCCATTATAATATCCACCTATTTCAGTTATTTGTTGATAACCACCTATAAATTCCCATTTTTGTACATCAAAAATTGAATCCAGCTGTAATTTTCTATCCCGATTCAACTCAGCGGAAAAAATGTTCGAAAGTTGAATCCACCAACTTTCGCTTGACTCCCGACTTTGATGGGTGAAATCCATTGAAATCCTGGATTTTCAGACACAACTAAGCCATCATTCACTTGGTCATATATTCCATCAATGGGAATTCCAGGATCCTAAAATGGAGGTACTGTACCTAAAATGGAGGTACGTTAGTACCATATAAGGCCATATTTTGGGGGGATGTCCCCTTACATAGGCCTTATATAGGATCCTGAAATTCCCATTGATTCCAGGTTTCCATGGAAATATCCCCTAGACCATGAAATGCCAGCGGGAGATCGTAGTGATCGTAGTCCAGTGGTTTTTTTGAAGACCTTGATCCCCAACATCTGGTGCATGGGCTACTAATATGGCTGGTGAAAAGAAGAGTCTGCTGGAATCCATGGCGGGTGAATGGATGTTCATCCCCTCAAATCAATCAAAAAATGTGGTATAATAGGATTATATATATATAATTATATATATTATATATATATAATTATATATATTATATATATAATTATATTATATATATAATTATATATATAATATATATATATATATATATAATTATATATATTATATATATAATTATATATATAATTATATATATATATAATTGTATATATATATATATATCTGAAAAATATGAGTTCGTCAGTTGGGATTATGACATTCCCAACTGAATGGAAAGTCATAACATTCATGTTCCAGTCACCACCAACCAGATGACATACTACACACTACAGACTTCCCTGGTGCTTTCACACCACAGACTTTGTTTCAGTTGATAAATCGATATAAATCGAGGATGAAAAACATTACGACCTGATTGTCTCGTTGTGTTTTTCCATTGTTTTTTCCTTCTCATTGTTGGGAAACCCAATTTTCCACCATTTTTCCCATAGAATTCCCGTTGACCCGTTGAACAAACATCCCAGCCACTGCAGTTGCACAGGGGTGGCGGGGAATACACCAAGGGCCGATAGGTGCCGGACCTCAGGTGGCCAGGTCCTCAGGTGGTGTGTCAAAAATTTTCGGTGAATGATATACCCGGCCTGGTAAACAAACATAGTGATTATATGGTGATTAATGGTGATTATTATGATTAATAGTGATATTATGATGATATATGGGGGTATGCCCTCTGGTAAACGTTTACAGTTTGCGAACTGGAAAATATGGCTATTTAGTTCGTTGATGACTACCCAGCTATATAGCATGGTGATGTTCCATAGTTTTGTTTGTTTACCAGAGGATATCAATCCCCAAATTCAAAGTTAAATTCCAATACATTCCCATTTTTCAATATGTAAGTCATGGCTAAACATCAATAAACGGGGCCAATGATGGGCTAAATCTCATTTCCCCCAAGGAACCAATCGAAGTTCTGGCACTCTCCATTGGTTCCCAAGCTGAAGCCTGGCCGTGGTGATTTGTGGCTTTTGTCTTCCACCTTCCCCACTCGAAAAACAACAACGTCATGGCGGATAAGCTCAAAATCGTGAATAAAATCACCATATACAACTGGTTGGTGGTATACCTACCCCTCCGAAAAATATGAGTTCGTCAGTTGGGATGCTAATTCCCAATATATGGAAAATAAAAACTGTTCCAAATCACTAACCAGAACATCATATTTCAGACATGCTAATTGTTGAATAAAATCAAATTATATAGGTATGACAGTTGGAAACTAAAATTTCGATGAATAGGATACTTATTGATAATTGGTGAATCAAATCAAAAAAATACAATCACTATAACATACATGCCTTTGTCTGGCTAGAAAATCGGTGTTCCCAAAAATATTAGACATACATACCCTGAAATTAGAATATTATTGGTAACAAAGTTTATACCATGGCTTTTTCAGGGCTTTGATCAACTTTGATAAACAGCCTGACAGCCTGACGATCTCTTCGGCTTCACCAGGATTCCCCGGCTCAGCCCACCTGGTGGTGCCACCAATCGAATCTGATCTCCATTTCGCAGTGGCGCCCGGAGGCGGAAGCTCACATTCATCTCGGGCACCAGTACGCCTGGAGGATGGATCCCGAAAATCTACGGGGGAAAGCCATGGAAAGCATGTGAGTTTCCATGCCCAAAAATAACATGAAACAAGATTGGGTCCGCTAACTTCTCTCAACCAAACCAATGATCGTTGACTTCCAACATCTTTCAGAATTCCATCAAAAAGTGGCAAAAAAAAATCGCCAGAATTCAGCCAGATTCCGCCCATTTCAATATCATCCTTTTTCTCATCGCCAAGCGCGTTTTGCCAAGCGTCCAGCAGTGTACTCTAGGGCGATGTTGGTCACATCAAAGTATTTGGATGGAGTAATCATCGGAATCCCCGGCACCTACCGAAAGGCGATGAAACCATGTGGGTTTTTTCTCCATGGCATTTCTGGGCCGTGGAATCCACAGGTCCNGGCACCTACCGAAAGGCGATGAAACCATGTGGGTTTTTTCTCCATGGCATTTCTGGGCCGTGGAATCCACAGGTCCAAAACATGTCAGAATTCGTTGATGATGTTGATCCGGGAAAAAATGACTTTAAAAGTGGGAGATAAACGTAAATATAACGTTAATAAACCCATCTACAACAATCTCACACACATAATAAAAATCAAAGGGGTGGCTATATCTGGCTATAATCCATCCNTCTACAACAATCTCACACACATAATAAAAATCAAAGGGGTGGCTATATCTGGCTATAATCCATCCAATAGTTTAGCAGATTCAGTTGGAACTGCGGTTCAATTGAGACTATATAATTATATAATTATCTGATTCGTTGTTCAGGTCTTACTCCGAGTCAGCTACAACCGCTTTGAAAGATCATGGCAGGTCCATCTACACTGCAGCACCACTGGGGCCCCAAGAGGGTGATCCCANTATATAATTATCTGATTCGTTGTTCAGGTCTTACTCCGAGTCAGCTACAACCGCTTTGAAAGATCATGGCAGGTCCATCTACACTGCAGCACCACTGGGGCCCCAAGAGGGTGATCCCAGTGTCAGCAGACGTTTGCCGAGGAGCCAAATAGCTATCCAATCTGATGGTTTGTTCTGTGGCAATGAATTTTTTGAAGGACTCCAGCAACCATTCCTGGTGGCGTCCAGAGGTCAACGGCATTCTCCGAATTTTGCGCCGTGGCGCTCTCTATGGTGTGGTTACACGGAAAATCGAAACTGGACATGGATTTTACCACCAACAAAAAGGCTTTCCGGTGAAGATTTTCCCTTAAACCAATCCAATGAGGGTGTGATTATGTTGTTGGTTAATGTTTTCCCGCAAATCCAGGGACATCAACGGAAACACCAAATAATTTGAGGAAAAAGTGATAGGTGGCAAACATCTCATTATTTATGGATTTTCAACCATCCGTTTGGTGGCGCAGGATGTCGCAACCATCCACATTATATATGTATATAACATCATCCTCATATATTATACATATATATATATTATTATATTATATATATATGTATATATTATGTACTGTAATATCTGCATCATGAGCAATCATTGTAGGATGATTCAAATGCAAAAAAATCACAAGCAACCATTGTAGAATGCGGTTCAAACATGTTCAAACCCCCCTTTCAATCCCTTTCATGCATCCGAAAAATCGGATCAATACTTAAAACCTGAATTCCTAGCAGCATATAGCAGCCAGGTGTCATCAGAAGAAGGCCAGGAGGGCACGTCCGGATTTTTCACGCTGGAGAAAATGGAGTAGGTGACCCTCTGAAGCAATGCCTTCTGATTGATCAGCGTATACCTCGAACGAGAACATGAGAACAGGGTCAAAATTCTGGGCAGTGAAAAAATTGAGAAGGGTGTCCAGCTATAGTGTGGTTTGAAATTCGGTTCGGGATCTGTCTGTCATGTTTTAGCCTGCGGACCGAAAGCCGTGCTTGTAAAACTACCGTTTTTGGGGTGGGGTGGGGTGGGGTGGGGTTGGCTACTAACGTCCTTGGTCCTAACAAGTTCCAACTAAGTTACTAACATGTCCAAGAAACTGTGTATCACAAATGGCAACTGCGTTCTTGATAATACGTTACTAGCTTTTGTAACAACTTCCAACTACCCTACTACCTTTTGTATAACAACTTGCCAACTACGTTGCTATCTTCTCCAACAACTTCCAACTACACAAGTAATTATTGCATCAAAAATTGCAACTACGTTCTTGATTACACGTTGCTAACTCTTGCAACAACTTCCAACTACGTTATCAACTCTTGTATATAGTATAACACCTTCCAACTACGTGACCACCTTTGGTAACAACTTCCAGGAAACAAAAGCTTGTTTTCAGGATGCACCGAAATGCTCTGATGAAAATGAGCTGTTGCTGTGGTAAAACGCGAAAACAGACAAATATTGGAATCCATTTTTTGAAGGATTTTGACTCCGGGATGTCTTTTAATACCTGTGTTGTTGTGTGCAAGCACCACATACATCTCACTGCTATCCCCCCAAGCATGTGCAGAAGCCATCTTCAATATCTCCAACATGCAAAGGCACTAAAATCTTGAAAACTTGCAAGAAAAAACCAGCAGTTCTTCTCAAAATCCGTCTCCCCACACAAACAGCCCTCNTGCAAAGGCACTAAAATCTTGAAAACTTGCAAGAAAAAACCAGCAGTTCTTCTCAAAATCCGTCTCCCCACACAAACAGCCCTCAACCACCAAGTTTTCTCAAACCCTGCAAAAAAAAACAATAACAGCAGGTCTTCATACTGTGGATGGGCCAGCGAAATCCTGCACCACCAAACGGATGGTTGGAACCTTAGAATAGAAATGGGATTTTGCCCATCCATCAACTGGTNAAAAAAAAACAATAACAGCAGGTCTTCATACTGTGGATGGGCCAGCGAAATCCTGCACCACCAAACGGATGGTTGGAACCTTAGAATAGAAATGGGATTTTGCCCATCCATCAACTGGTGCTTCGGATTTCGCTGGCCCATCCACAGTACTTTTACCCATCTTATCTGTACACATTATTTTTTTATTCACTGACCTGAAACTTGCGGCCATTTTGGGATGATTCCCCCATATAAAAGCCATGTTTCCAGTGAGGTCATAGTGAGGTACATAATTTACGCAGATCATCCTAGATATATGGTTGGTTTAATCCCTGCCTATGAAAATCCTTCCCCATGAACATCACCTATATGAGTATTGGTACCCTCTGGTAAACTAACATAACTATGGAAAATCACCATTTTTAATGGGAAAATCCACTATTTCTATGGCCATTTTCAATAGCAAACTGTTAGTTTACCAGAGGGTAATACCTATTTCCAGAGGATCTTCGAGTCTTCAAGATCTACATATCTTCGCAAAACGCGTTCGCGTCCGAGAGGCGTCAGGACATTGAAGTTCGTCCCCGTGACCGTGCAGGTCGCTTCAGTGGATGGGAAGAATTCATCGTCCCACAACAGCCGGTCCTGGCACGGAAGTGAAAACGAGGGGAGACATGGCTATAGTTTTCAATGGTTATAGTTAATGGTTATATATAATTCATGGATAAATAGATATAACCATGGATAAATAGACTATATTGGTATATATATAACTATAATAGCGTTTATGTTAAAGATTATAACTATAGGGGAGTTAATGGTTATAGTTAAAGATTATAGTCAATGGTTATAGTTTCACTATGACAACCAAACTAATGACTATAGCAAATATAACTATAGCTATAATATTGTGATAGGATATAACAGTTATAGTAACTATGATAACTTTGGTATAATAACTATAGTAAATGGATAACCAAATTAAGGTTATAGTTAATGTTTATAATTCATGGTTGTAGTTAACCATGGATAAATAGACTATATTGGTATATATAACTATAATAGTGTTTATGTTAGACATGGTAGTTTATGTCAGACGTGGTTTATCCTATGGTTTACCATGGCTTAACCATCATGAAATGGGGATGTAATAGATAGCCAATAGGAAAAACAAATAATGGATGAATCGATTCAACATAAAATTAGGGGATTAGTTCAAATTCGGAAATTGATTCGGAATTGCAGCCCTGATTGACCAACTTGGATCAGAATCTCTGGGCAAAATCTGATGACAAGCCAAATGACAAAACTAAGGGAAATGTGCTAAAGTATAGACCAAAATGGACACTTCAACATGGAAAACAGTAATAAACTCTTGGATCGTAACGTTTGCACCTTAAAAACGGCCACTCTCATGAATCATCATTTCTGGTTATCTATAGAATCTATGGTTATATAAATTCCATCATATACATATTACATATCAGACATATCACCATTTTTGGACCAATCCAATTTGAACTGGGAGTAGCCTCATCCCCTCATCGTCGCCAAAGTCCTTCCGTTCCAATGTGCTTTCTAGGCCTCGAAACGCTCGAGACTTTTCCTCCCTTACAAAGAATGAAAGCAATGAACATGAACGTCTAAGAGGAACAACGAATCAAATAGCTATATAATAACATATAATAATATATAATAATAAATATATAACAATATATAAATATAATTATATTGATAATATATGATAATATATAATAATATATAATAATAATAATAATAATATATAATATAATATATAAAAATATAANATATATATATATATATTATGTATGATTTTTTTGGTAATTACTTGTTTATAGCATGATAAATGAACTTGAGTCCCAGAACTGGTGCTTGCCACGTTCATGTCAAATGTGAGGTTGCCCATTACCCTTCCAACGCAAATGAAAGTGATGCCTTGAGCCTCCATGGAGTACCCTATTTTAGACAAACTAATTCGAGATTACCGATTATGGTGTATATAAATATATAGTATATTATAGTATAGTATTAGTATAGTATAGTATAGTATCGTATAGTATAGTATAGGATAGTATGCATAGTATAGTATGCATATTAAAGTACATTATAGTATAATATAGTATATTATAGTATGTTATAGTATACTATAGGATGCAGCATACTATAGTATACTATAGAATATTGTAGTGTATATAATATAATATATAATATATATTATAGTATATTATAGTAGATTATATAACCTCTTGGTATAGCTTGAGAGCGGCATCTTTGACCGCGCGATTGGGCCTGTTGAATCTCTTAGTAGAGGTAGACACATTTGACAAATGACGCTCTTGGCTTCACTTAAGCTACCCTCAGGAGGCACAAAATGATGATTGACTGCCAAGGGGCATCCTTCAAAATCACCCACACGGAAGCCAAAGCCGGCAGGGGTAATGAGCACCAAGCTTCCCTCCTGCGATGTCTCGGGGTCTTGATGGGTCTTGGTTCCCTGTTCTGGTTTTCCCACGACCATAAGTTTTGGATCAAGCAAAATCATATTTAGTATCCTCTTATATCACATTGCATTCCCACAAAATGGTGGGTTTTAGACCTTCAAAACCAATGTTTTAAGTTTACTGTAACTCCCCATGTTTGATGATTGGAATCCCAACTATACCACCATGCTTGATGTTTTCAATCATATTTAGCTTGACTCACCATTTCCAAGGTTATAACCCTAACTCCAACTCCGTTTTTGATGATTGAAATAGGCGCGTATGAGGGGTGCCTCATTTCATGAACCGGCTAATCATCATTTCCTCTTCAAATCGCCATATTTTTTGCCGGTCAAGCCCATGTTTTCAACCAGACACAAATCCGAAAAAATGGGTGAAATCATGTGAAATCNCTCATTTCATGAACCGGCTAATCATCATTTCCTCTTCAAATCGCCATATTTTTTGCCGGTCAAGCCCATGTTTTCAACCAGACACAAATCCGAAAAAATGGGTGAAATCATGTGAAATCATGTGAAATCTCATATTCTTTTCTTGTACAAATCATCAATCCATCTTTTGACCTGGTCCAATCCGCCTCCGCATCCGGCGCCAGTGGCGCCAAAGCTTGTTGCAGGCGCCGNGTGAAATCATGTGAAATCTCATATTCTTTTCTTGTACAAATCATCAATCCATCTTTTGACCTGGTCCAATCCGCCTCCGCATCCGGCGCCAGTGGCGCCAAAGCTTGTTGCAGGCGCCGCTTCACCGTGTCGGTCGTGGAGCCCATACGGGGCGAAGGGATGGTGGTGTAGGGCATGAAGTCTAAACCTCACGGGAAATTCATGGGAAAATCATGGGAAAGTAGGGGAGGATCCATGGGAAAATGGGAAAATCCTTTGGAAAATGGATGGGATAAGAATAGAATACTCATGGGTTAAGCATCAAAAATCATGAATAAGGAAGCACCCAATAAACTACATTTACCTGAACAGGAATTAAACTGGCTTAAACGATGAAAAAACTCAGGCGAATTACCCACCAAGCAAATCATTGGGAAGGCGAACGACTGGATTTATGGGGGATCTATCGAACTGGTTGGATGGGGTTATTTTTTCCAAGAAACATCACTAGGGGGCACCGGATTCTTCATGGAAAATGCGGTGCCAAAAACATTGATTTGTAGAATGCAGGTTCTGTTTTGCGGTATTCGATTGTGAATTCTTTAGCTCAAAAAAGATTGAAAATCAAAACTAACTATATAGTGGTAGTATCATTGTGTTTTTCTGATCGAAACTGACCCTTCAGTATTCAAACCTGGCAAATGGAACATCCTCCAGAAATGCAAATGCCTTAGATGAAATTTGGGAAGTTCCATGTTTGATTATATAGCATGATTTACCAATAGTTACTAATGATTGCGAACCGATCAACTAGGTGGCTATATTTGGGTTTGGGAAAGCAATGAGTGACGTGACGTGGCTATAGCAGAAAAATAAGGACATTCCAACATGGGACCGTGCACGTCAAAAGGGCTAGCAGTATGTCCCTTTGCTGATGAAGTAACTACACAACACTTGCGGGCGCAGTTCCAGTCATAATGAATATATCACGGTAGTTATTCTGATCAGTTAAGTTATATCATATCCCAACCTATCAACCAGGTGCACTCAGAATGGGTTTTGTTGGCCACGTTGTAGCCACCCCAAACTAACCGGGCAACGGAAGGTCATGTACTGCTGATCCGTCGTTTGCAGAAAGGGCTGTATGATCAACGGCGAGGCCAGGAGCAATTGCGTCTCCTCGACCGCTTCGCCACGAAAGGAGAGTCCACTTGGCTTGATGGTCTACCATGGTATGGCAATAAATGATGGGGATATGATGGGGATATGATACCATATGATATATATATATATATACACAATGTGACATGATGTGACATGTAAAACTCGGATTTTAGAATAAACAAATACTCCCCAAGTGGTGGAATCAACATCCATCCAGGATAACCCCAGGTGCACCACTGGATGAATCCCAAGCTGCCAAAAAATCACCTGCAGCTGCAAGGCTGCGAGCCAAAGGATCATAGGATCCTTACATATATGTACATAACCCCAATGCTCCATGTATGGTATATTTACCTACATGACTGGGTGATTTATGGGGTAAATGTTGGTAAATATTCCATACATGGAGCATATGGGTAATATGAATGTATATATATATATATATTATTATTATATTATGTACATCAAGAAGGGGGCGCAAGCTAGGTGAGCAATTTCATTCAGAAAAAAAAGGAAGTCAGGATGAAGTGCCAGAAGTGCCAATACTCCCCAGCCAATTTCATCTGCAGATTAAAGTGATTGAGAACATGTGCCATTGATAAACTTTGATGAACAGTTCACAAGTCTCTTTCTCCATAGTTCTGCTCCTCTGCACCAAAGGTCCTGACCAACCTTGCCATGCGGAACGATGCGGTGGTAGAATCTAAACTGCGAATCTACATGAAACTACTACAACTCTGCCACATTCTGCAAGCTGCTAAAGCTGGGGCAAGCACCAAACCTTTGGGGAGCTACAACGCATTGAAATCTGCAACATAAAAAACTGCTCGGTATGTCGTGGATGGAGCTTCTGACCCAGAGGGTGGGCAGCTCCAACCCTCAGGGTGAATGTGAACATCCATGGACCATTGCTTTAAAAGACTTGAATGTACCCTCTGGTAAACTAACAGTTTGCTATTGAAAATGGCCATAGAAATAGTGGATTTTCCCATTAAACATGGTGATTTTCCATAGTTATGTAAACGTTTACCAGAGGGTATTTTGAATCATATCAATCATCTTTCCACTACTCTCAGATGCGTATGGGTCAAAATGGCAGCAACGCAGACTGTGGACTTTGAGAGTGGTATCAACATGTATCAACAAGCTGCGGCGATTAGGTAGAAGCACAAAGTCTCTCTGAGTTTCAAACCGTGCGCTGTTTATTGTTTTTTTTGTTTGTTTGTTGTTTTGTTTATTGTGTTTTATTGTTTTTTGTTTGCTTTTTTGGTTTGTTATTTTTTTGTTTGCTTTTTCATATTTTTTTGTTTGTTTTCTATTTTGTTTTGATATTAATGATTTTCAATTTTCCAATGAATGAAGGTCTCTCGACGTCATAAGATTCGCAGGAAAAAATGGATTGTTAAAACACATATAAACAACTAAACTCAAGCATTTTTGGTGGTCGGTTGGTACAGTATCCCAATTTTGACCTTCCACACTTCCAAGCATTTGTCAGGTAGGGATTCGAATCACATTTCCTGGTTTCACTGACTGCCATGCCTATATTTCAAATTGGAATTTCCAGGAAGCCAGGCACAATCATGTCCTTTTGGTAAAAATAGAGGGGCTGGTTTGGTATACCGTTATCCATCTATCATCATTTACCTGTTAAAGGGATTTCTTCAAAGCCCTCTATGCATCAACCAACCAATGGGAAAAGGACATCTATGCATGGCTATAGTTTTATCCATTAACCAAACTAATGGTTATAATATGTTATAATTAATGGTTGTAGTCAACCATGGATTAATAGACTATATTGGTATACATATAAGTATAATAGTGGTTTTTAGTTTAGACATGGTTTATCCTATGGTTTACCATGGTTTAACCATCATGAAATTTTGATATAATATCACTTACTGGTGCTAAACGTAGGGAATGGATGGGTTTTTGGGGGCATGGGATGATTATTACTAGTGATTGTGGACCATTCCCGAAAATTCCCCACTAAGCACCAGTAAGATAATTAATGATAATTATATTGGGACAATTTACAGGAAACGTCCATATTTCATGGGAATATCTATGGTTTCCGGTGAAGATTTCCCCCAACAAACCAACCACTCCATTGAGACATCGCCAGCTTTCGTCCAGGCGCAGAGACTTGAAGGGTCGCCCTCCGAAGTCCACGAAATCCAACGCCTAAAAAGCAAGCGATTGGCGCCGCCGGCGCCAGGGCGGCTTAAGTGGCTTAATGTTGGCGAAAAAATCTTGGAATCATATTGGGTTCATAGTAAATAGAGTTAATATAATATGTTAATATGTGTTAATATGAAAGGTATATGTTATAATATAATATATGTTAATATATGTTAATATATGTTAATGTATGTTAATATGAAAGGTATTTTGACATGGAGTATTAAAAAAACATCCGACAATCCAACGGTCCAATGGGTTCATTTCAGATTTGGATCTTGGATGTTCGACGTGGAAAAATTCTCTGCCATCGAGGAACCCATTGACTCCCGTCTTCAATCTGCAGCTCTGGGTTCCTAAGTGGACACCCTGCATCTGAATATGTGGCAACACAAGACACCCAAGTAGAAGGACCAATTCAAAGGAATCACAGCAGCCATCACATGGACCTGATCAGAGTCAGATCTCTTCACTCCCCAATGAAAACTCACCGGTAAAATCAAGCCTCTGCAGCTTCAAGACAAAGTGGATGGGGGTGGTTTAAGTTCGAAAAACTTAGGGGAAGCTATCCAAATACATATATATATATATACCCTCTGGTAATTTAACATAACTATGGAAAATCACCATTTTTAATGGGAAAATCCACTATTTCTATGGCCATTTTCAATAGCTACGTTTAACATAACCAGAGGGTATATAAAATCATCATGTTCCCAATGGTCCCACGTACCATGGCCTTCCTTTAAATGGCTAACAACCCGAGCCATTTCTCCACGTCGACCGACGTCGACTTCGACAAGCTGCCGGACTTGGATCTTGAAGGCATACCTTGGAGGCCATATCTTCACAATCTTCNAAAAAAAGAAATCATAACATACATATCCTGGTTGGTGGTTTCAACCCCTTCTGAAAAATATTAGTCAGTTGGGATTATTATTCCCATATATTATGGAAAATAAAAAATGTTCCAAACCACCAATCAGTATCCATATAACGTCATATAACATCATATAACATCATAACATAACTATGGTTTATGATACTTATGACTATCTGGTTGGTGGTTTCAACCTAGCCCTCTGAAAAATGATGGACTTCGTCAGTTGGGATGATGACATTCCCAATATGATGCGAAACTCATAAAATGCCATGGTTCCAAACCACCAACCATGTCTGACATACATATCCAGGATTAACGTCATATAACATCATATAACAATATTTAAAAAAATCCAAGAGTCATATTCCTTGCTATAGTCCTGCCCGAAAAGCAGTCGCAAAATCACAATTTTCAAACAGTTTTCAAACATATCATCTCCATCTTTCGACACCCCCCNAATCCCATAGAATGCAACCGACCATGCAACCCATATCACTGGTGGTCTTTCCAGTTTTCTACTGTTCATTGGTTGAATGCCTATTGTTGATGGTTTATCTATGTTAATCTGTTTGTTTTTCACGATCAATTCGCATATATTCCAGTTTTCCCAACACTAACTTTCTGTTGGATTCCCCTTATTATCCAATCATTTCCATGCAATCATCATATAATCACCACATAATCATATATCATCATGCAATCACCACATGTTCACCAGAATACAATCACTATTTCATCACCATATAGCCACCATATAGCCACCATAAGACTTCTCCAAGTTGCATGTTGTTGTCCAGGAAATTAGGCATCACACCATTCGGCCAGATGCGCGCCAGAGGGTTGGGCACCGAGACCCGTGCCGAATGGCCGATGCCCAAGCACTCCTGTCGTGGGCCGTCGGGGTCAAAGCTGCTCCTATTAGGGGTTGCCAATGATGATCAGTTGGGCTGATGATGTGACGTCCTTTTCAACCTTCGAATCTTTGTTTAGTGACCTGTGTTTGAAAACCAGTTTTGAATCAAATCAGAAAAATCAAGTTCAAATTCTCTGTGAAGCGTTTTGAATCGAAGAACAATGAACTCTGTCGTTTGATCTCCGACCTTTGAAGCACCAGAAAATCGTTTCGCATTTCGATTCCCTCGTGGAACTGAGAAATCGCAAAAGCCGGACGCCTCAGGTTCCAAATTCTGTGGCCAAGATGTGATGACGCCAGGGCACCATGCCTGAAGCAAGGCCAGGATCCGAAAATGGCGGAGTTCCCTCCAATTTCTGGCCTCTGTAAATGGGAGTGTGCTACCATTTTATGCTTGGTCTATTTCATGGAAAATCCCAATAAAGATCATCATCATAGATGGAATATGATCTTCATCATCATATAATAATGGGGATACCCCCTTATGTTAACAATGCTTTATAGATGATTTAGGGGTAGCCCCATTTACAGAAACCTCCATACTCCCAGGCCTGAGGATTGGAAGTGCTGCAAGGAAACTGCGAAGTCTCCAGACTCGAGTTCAAGACCTGCGACCAGAAAAAACATGGAGGGACACCATTTTGGGAAAATACACGAAACTTCATTGTCGCTATCTTCATGTTTTTCCACTCACTGAATTGGTTTCTTAGGGATCATCAGATTTCATCTCTTTTTTCGCGGTTTTTCAACATGTTGAAACCATGGAATCTGAGAAATGTCACATGTGGAGGGCTTCAACCAGAATTCCCGGAACCCTGGGATTCACCTGTCTCCAATCTTCCACTGACCAGTCCCAGACTTGGGACTCGAAAAGGCAACTCTCTCCAGCATATCATCATCATCATCAAATGGAAATGGTTGAGATATCCAAACCATTGTTCAGACACACCCATATTCCATTGTATCAATTGGATATTGATCTATCCCATCATTGTCCATGATATCCATTACAGTCCATTTAATAGTCCATTTAATCCCTACGTATCCTACTTATCGTATGCTTAAATCCATGTGAAAAATCTCTGGTATCCGAACGAATCTTCAGCACAGGGGGGCGCCTGCATATTCTCCATGCAATCCTCCTCAAAGTAGAATCCCGCAGGACCGCGGATGGAGATGTAGAGGTAGGGGACCTTGGATGACGATGATGAAAATCTGGGACAGGATGTGGAAATATGAGGGTTGCCTAAGTCATGGGGGTACCCCAAGCTCGCTGGATGGTTTATTTCATGGAAAATCGGGATTTAAGATGGATGATGACTGGGGGTACACCATTTTATGGTTGGTTTATTTCATGGAAAATCCGGATTGAAGATGGATGATAACTGAGGGTACCCCGATTTTAGGAAACCTCCATATGGACAACGGGAAACCAAAGGAAAATGATCTGTAGCTAATCCATTCTAATTAATCGTTATCGATGTTGATCCACTGGAGGATATACAACTCAAACACGAGAAATCAGCATTCCGAGAATCAAAGCGAGGCTTTGCAAAGAGTTCTGCTCCCACGGTTCCAACTGTGCCAAGTCACACTGTCTGGCTGTTCAGGGTGTGGTCCCACCTACACGGGGCCACAAGGAAAGCTGAGAGGAGTCGGGTCGGATGAGTTGAAATTTTGGTGGAACGACACACAGAATGGATGCCATACGATGCCATTAAAATTTTGTATTTCCATCTTGTTCATCTTGTTCCCCATCTGTGAAGCAGAGCGGAATGAGGAGTGCCTGGAAGTAGAAAGTCATCAAATTCAGCCGCAATGGCGCATCGTTTCGCCTCAGCAAATTCACCATGTGGGTTTGTTGGAAAACAGTGCCCTCCAGCGGTTTAACACATCATGTGTCCTCTTAAAATGGCTAATATAGAATCTATAGGGGAAGATGATAGCGATTTTCAGGCACACCCATATCCATGATTCATTGGTGGTGGTCAAAACATGTAAAAACCATCGTATTATCCCGTAGCCTCCTACTATATCCCCATTGCATCCCCATAGAATGCAACCCATATCACTGATGGTCTTTCCATATCCACTGTTCATAGGTTGAATCCCTCTTGTTGATGGTTAAATTTGTGTGATTCATGGTCAATTTCCATATATTCTCAGTATTTCCATATATTGGATTCCCCTTATTCGGATTCCCCGTAGTACCTGTATCAATTTAAGTCGATATTAATCATCACATATGCATATAATCAGAATATAATCATCATATAAAAATCATATAGCCATAATATAATCATCATATAATCAAGTCATAATATTATAATCATCATATGATCATCACATAATCACCATCCTAATTACCATATTATTAATATATATATATATATATACACATTTACCATATATATTCACCATATACTCACCATATAGAATATAGACATATACTATCCATATACTATCCATATACTCATTATATAAACTCCTCCCATTGAAATCTGTCTATCTCAGCGTGCCGCCACACGTGTCCCGCCCAGTGACCCATAGCTGGGACGTTCGTAGTCCGGAGCTTGCACCAAACCCGTGAGAGGCAGCAGCTGAAGAACACGCGGCACCTGTAACACGACTTCGAGTCTTCGAGATGCCGGTGAGCTGCACTTTATGATTGGGAAACGATGATAGAATTGTTATATGTTTTATACATATTTTTAAATAACATTAATGATAGTAAAAAATAAAATGATCGTAACATGGTTTTAACATCGTTTGACATTGTTATAAAATGGTTCAACAAATGGTTGTCAATGGTTGTAAAAGCCTTTACAACTGGGACATATTGGGAAGTGAGCCACTTACCAACCATCTAGCAATGTCAGGGATCTTCCCAGTATAGTTATAGTTGGACTCACTTTATCGAAATTGACTGAAAACAACCCAAATTCACAGATCATCATGTGCAGCAAGCAGCTTCAAATTGGGATCATGGATGGGTCATTCAACATATGGTGAGATCCTTGGGTCCGCAAGCACTACGCAGTGGAAAGCTAAGACCATGAAAAAATATGACTTCTTGGTGCTTTCCCTGCAATTTCAGCATTTCTGAAGCAGTCATCATGGACCATCACCATTCTGCTTTTGGGGTTGTTTAATAAATTAGCTACCATCCATGGATTTCTCCATGGATTTCTCATGGTTTCCGATTAATAAACCATGATTTATGACAATTAGGGGGGGTACTCCTCCAATAGTCATTTCATCTGATACTTTTTTATGGTACCCTCCCAATTAAACAGCCTAGGGGATCTAGGGGTTTATTAATCCAGGGTACACACCATCTTCACTGCGGAAAGACCTTCCGCAAAATCTTCCCAGATTTCCCAGTCCAAGGCGCAGGTATCTCCTTGCTTTTGTCCAAGACTTTGTGCTTGGGATATTGATGCCTGGCGTCTCCCAACAAAACAGCACAACAAGGCCGTGACCACCGTGACCACCGTGACCATGGCCATGCATCCCTCAGCCAAGCTGCAGGTCTGTGTAGGTTCCAAAACCTTGGCCGCCACAGTGCCCTGTCATGTCCATTTCGCTTCAAGGGACATTACCCTCTGGTAAACTAACATAACTATGGAAAATCACCATTTTCAATGAGAAAATCCACTATAAATGGTGATTTTCAATAGCTATGTTAGTCATTACCAGAGGGTACACTTCTGTATTACGACGATGTTGACCAGCATCTGAAAAGGAAAAGGAGAATCACAATGGGAACATTATGACGATGACAATGACGTGATCGGCGATCCAGCAATCCGACTTGAGGGCTAATTAACCCCTTCCCCCTATTGCTAACCCCCCAAACAATAAAAACTAGGGTCCGTCTCTAATTTTGGAAAATTTGAGGTTGGCCAATTTGATTTTTAATTGATCCCCTTTAGAAAACAATTTGAAAATGAAGCTACCATTTCAGGGTTTCACCCTCTAATAATAAAAACTAGTCAATCCCGGGGTGTTTTTTATTAGGGTCCGTCCTTTAAGGTCGAAAAAAACATGTATGCTAGTTATATTAAGGCTTTAAACTTAATATTAGGGGAAAGCTTCGAAATCTAATTTTTGGCAATATTTTAATTATATTTTAAAAGGAAATCTATAATCGATTTCGAAATAGGAAAACATTGTTTTTGTTTATATTATTATTAGGGTTTTCAATTTCGTATTAGGGGGAACCCTAATAATTTTTATACCCCCTAATAATCAAAACTACCAGAGGTGCTTATTATGGACGGGGGGGCCGGGGTACCAGTTTCCACTATGTTCCACTGGTTCAAAATTATCGCTCCAAAAGATTTTTGCGGTTGAGTGGTACCCGAAGCCAGCCATTGCACATTACTGTACCATATTTCTGGCCATATTTTGGGGCTATATCCACTGAAATTTAGGCCTAAAAAATAGGCCTTACATATCCTTACATATGGAATCGGTACCTCCAATCAATCGGTTCCTTTTAGTCATGGCCATTGACAGAATTGGTAGGTTATAATCCCATTAACTATATAGATATAACACCTATAAACCATAGTTATTGGACTTATAAACCAACTTAGCTAACTATGGGGTACCAACTATGCTGCTTTGTTTGTAGAAAATGCCAAGCGACTGAAATGTCCCATGGCATCAGTGGGCTGCAGCGGATTCCGAACGCGACGGAAGCGGAAGATGTGAAGACCTGGAACGGCCACGGCGCCGGAGCACAGCTTGCGGCAAGCGCTGCACGGTTTGCGCGTTTTTTTGGCGTTTTTCACCGGGAAACATTGGTGGATTTTTGAGATGATTTAGGCATCAAACGTCACGACGATTTCATGGGTGAAGACTCTCCGAAAACCGTGTTTCGCTTGATTTCGCAAGTCTGGGCGGAGATGACCTGATGGAAATGTTCCGCGAAGCACATACATCTTCAGTTCAGGCCTCAGCGAAAAAACATCTACCGAGACCCACCAAATCCCTCCAAAACTGGTAAAACAGTAAAGTACAAAAAAATTAGGGTAAAACGCCTTTTCTTTATGGGTACTGGATGGTACTGGTACTGTTGGAGGGTCTGGGGGCATGGTTTAGATGTTGAAGATATTGGTCTGTACTCTGCACATGTACTGTTTGTAGTTGTGGTTACTTCCGGTAGAACAACTCCGGTAGAACTCTGTGATTCTCCCCTTGTTGGACTGCCATAGCTCCATCTGACTGGAAACACAGCTGAAGAAATTCATCCGGCTCCGGGAACACAAGCCATTAAGATGACGTGATTTGGAAGCAGAAACGACCAAAAACACCACTGTTTAACGCTTGCTTCTTCAGATAACCAGATCATTGTAATTCCCCCCAAAACAAAACACAATAATAACCCCCCTCCGTTATAATCAAAAGTGGCAATGGAACCTCCATCATTCAGCGCAGTGATTTTCCCCTTAAACCCTCCATTTACATGGGATTTTCCAGCCAGCCACATTTGCCTGGCGGAGGATATGAGGATCATCACTAAAGCGACAAAAAGATAAAAACTGCCACATCCCAGTGACAAGCCCGTCACCACATTTTCTCCAACCTGCCAGGTGAGGAAAAGATGAGAAAGTGATGATTGACTATGCCATGAATATCCATGAATCATGATTCACTATGCCATTTTCATAATTCATGATTCTCCAACCTCACATTTTCAGGGCTACCAAGGGCTACCATACCATTCGGGTAGCCTATTTTCTGGCCAACCCATCTGGGTTTGACTTGGATATGGCACCCTTGACCAAAGCAAGTCTTGCGTAGCAAGTCCTAGCGAAGGGTTGCAACCTCTTTATCCCCATGGTATGAACAGCACATGAAGTTTGTCTGAAAATAGGGCAAGCCTAAAACCGAATGGATTCCAATGATCTTAAGTCATTAAAACATACATAACTTTGGCGCGAATTCCCAATTATTTATCTTTCTGAAGGAATATTGTTGGTTAATGTTGGTTATATCCCCATCATATCTCCTCAAATCATATTCATCTCTCCCATATTCTGCCATAAATTCCTCAGTTTCACAATGAATGTCAACCCCGGATATTGCTAACCATGGTTCATGACAATTTGGGGGGTACTCCTCCAATAGTCATATTTCATCTGATACTTTTTTATGGTATCCCCCCATATAAAAAACAGCCGTGTTCGGCCTAGGGGTTGATTCATCATGGGTCCATGGGTCCAAAAATGTCCCAAAATGTCCCAAAAAGCCCAGCCTCGCAGTAGCCGTTGTCAGAGTTGAGCTTGGCCTGTCAGATCCCAGCTTGGTGGCGAACTACCCACGGCGAGTTAAAGTAGGTTATAACCCCAGTTATAAATGGGATAAGTAGGGTTAATCCACTTATAACTGGGGTTATAACCTACTTACTAAGTGGGATGGTGGATCCCGGTGGATCCCTGATTTTGGGCCGAATGACCCAGTGATTCCATTGATGCCCCATCTGGTCAACTCGCGTAGCGGCTAGCGAACCGGAAAATCACAAAATGCGAACTTAAAAGGTAAATCAACTAATTATCAATGTGCCATCTTCAATATAGCCATATGTGAAATTAGACCAGAATTTCTCAAAATCCATCTGGTCATTTAACAGTTCGCCATGGAAAGATCCACCATGCGAACTTAATATAGGTAAACCTCTATTTTCATGGGCGATGGCTTAACCATGGCGAACTGTTAGTCATAACCAGATGGTATTTTACAAAGATCCGACTGATCCGACNAAAGATCCACCATGCGAACTTAATATAGGTAAACCTCTATTTTCATGGGCGATGGCTTAACCATGGCGAACTGTTAGTCATAACCAGATGGTATTTTACAAAGATCCGACTGATCCGACTGATCCGACGAATCCGACGGACTCCAAGGGCCTCCGTGAGGGTCTCTGGCCAGCAGCGCAGCAGGGTGCCACGTGTTAGTTCCGAGCCCCCGAAGAAGAAGCCAGCATTCANGATCCGACTGATCCGACGAATCCGACGGACTCCAAGGGCCTCCGTGAGGGTCTCTGGCCAGCAGCGCAGCAGGGTGCCACGTGTTAGTTCCGAGCCCCCGAAGAAGAAGCCAGCATTCACCTGCAGCTCGGCTCATGGCTCATGGCTGTGATGGCTGTGGCAGAGCTGGGAGTGTCCCATAAAATTCAACGGGGGAGTTCCTGTCGCATAAAAGTCAAAGATTTTCAAAGATCAAGGATTGGTGATGTGAATAATCATTGATCATCAATTCATAATCATGGTTATCAAGGATAATCACCACTTTTACTGGTTGGTGGTTTCAACCCCTCTGAAAAATATTGGTCAGCTGGGATTATTATTCCCAATATATGGAGAAAAAAATGTTCCAAACCACCAACCAGTATATGTGATTATCATTGTTTATCATTGATTCAAAATCATCAGCATGATCATATCAACACCATCACCATCCACGTTTTGGAGCCGCCTCCAGTGCTGATGCGATGTGCACGTGGAACTCCATGACGTTCTCTGTGAAGCCAGCGAGGTTGCACAATGAATCGATCTGGGCAGGGAGGGGGCATAGTTTTGGGAAAATGTATGGACATACAGATGGAAAATGATGGAAAAGAATGGAAATACCATGAAATACTTTTGGTGGAGACTTTCTGCCTGTTTTTTTCCGTGTGCTTTCGAAGACTCGCAAATAAAATCTAAGTAAGAGTGTCCATCCGCAGCCTAGCGCTTGGATGGAAACCATAGGAACTGACGAATCTGAAAAATTGGCGCACGGTGAAAAACCTGGCTTCGCATCACAGGTGCCGTGTTGCCTCATTACGGATTCCCCAAATCTTACCGTATGACCATTCATATTTGAATGGCATCAGACATGGCTGGAGATCCACAAAAGACATGTTTCATAAGTAGTTCAGTATCCTGGGGAATATGTAGATTTAATGGGGATTATAATGTTTACAATATCGAACCATAAACTCTATATATATTATAATATATTATATAGATATTATCAGGGTTCTCCTATGTTTTTCATAGTTGAAAGAAGATAAGGCAAAAGAGATCACTCCTATGATTCAACATCAAAAAAACATATACTATAGATATTTTCTTACTGGTGCTAAACGCAGGGAATTTTTGGGAATGATCCATAATCACTAGTAATAATCATCCCAGCAACCCCCAGCAACCCCCAGCAACCCATCAATTCCCTATGTTTAGCACCAGTAAGTTATATTGTATCAAAATATCATGATGGTTAAACCATGGTAAACCATAGGATAAACCATGTCTAAACTTACAAAAACACTATTATATACTTATATGTATCCAATATAGTCTATTAATCCATGGTTGACTACAACCATTAATTATAACATATTATAACCATTAGTTTGGTTAATGGATAGAATATCCCCATATACAAAAATTCTATCTTTCTCGAAAAGGCAACGCCCTCTTTGCATGCCTTGGCTTGAGAGATCACACGTAGAGGTGGTGCCGGAAGACCTACGGCCTGTCGTGCTACACGGGTTCGTAAGTGGAGTAAGTGAAGTGGTGATAATGCGGTCGATAAGTGGATAAGAAGTGGCTAATAAGTGGCTAATACAGGTCAGTGGTTGATAAGTGGTGAATTTGTCATAACAGTTATAACAGTTATAACCAATAGTTAGTAATTAACTGGTTAAGAACCAACAGTAAGTGGTGAGAATAACCCATAGTTCGCTGTTCGCTATTGATGAAGCCGGGGATGAAGCTCACCAGGGCTTCCCCGCGGGACAAATTGGATGGATCAAATATCTGAGTAAATTTCATGGGAAAATCCATGGTTTCCGGTGAAGATTTTCCCCAACAAACCAATCCATTAAGTAAATTATAGATATTAATAGATATTATAATATTTCACTAAATATTATATAATATTTCACTAATTAATCTGAATCTTGCGGCCATAAAAGGGGATGATTCCCCATATACAAACCATAAATCATACCCAGAAATATGGATAAAACCAGCATTTTTTGTTACGGGACAATGGGATTAAGAATCACCGAGGTATACATCCAAGAGCAGGGTTCTGACCCATAGAATCTCAGCCACTTAAAATCAAGGCATTGATTGTTTCACTTAAGGAGTCTGTCTACAAATTTTGGGAACCAACCAATGAACTCCCATGTGTTATCAGTTTCCCCTTTAGCCATACACTATCGAACCAACTTTTGAGATCTAAAGAAGAAATCCCATCCTATTCGAACCAACATCCCCATGTTGAACATCATAGAATCATAGGTGTTTTCATCGGCTAGGCCAATGATCCATCACATCCATCTCCATCCATCACCCTGCCTGCATACGATCCAAGTTGAAGATTCCTGGATCAAATCCCATCTCCAAGTAGAAGCTGTTGGTGGAGCGTGTGGGTGGCCGCTCAGGAATTCGCACGCGCACCTGGAGCTAAATTCTCCGACCCTTGCCGTGGCCAATATTAGTGACCTAAAAAAAACTTCCAACAATTTAAAGCAAAGGATTAAAGTAGCCATCCAAAGTGCAGGTTGCCATGTATAGACTACACCAAAATTATTCCATGACCTGGTTTGGGTGACGTGCAAGTTGCCCAGGATGCAATACTAGGGTATTCCGTGCGATACAACTACCCAAATCATCCCAAAATTGCTTGGTGGTTTTAATCTTCCCTGAAAATGATGCCCGTCAATTGGGATCATCAAACATGCTGTACAATACATGGCACATCATGGCACCTGACCTGTTTCTGCGTTGAATTCTATTCATCCAAACATCAACTTTTATTTCATGAAACCACACTGGCAAAGCCAGGTCCACAACCATGGAGGCTCAGCAGCGCGGCTGGAGGATCATCCCAGGATCGCTGGCTAATAATTGACTTATTCGGAATCCTGGTTGGTGGTATACCTACCCCTCTGAAACATTTTCTGGAAGGAACCCCTCTGAAAAATATGAGTTCGTCAGTTGGGATTATGACATTCCCAATATACGGAAAAATAATCCAAATGTTCCAAAGCACCAACCAGTATCTATCTATTGGGTGAACTAACCCTACAAACACTCAAAAAACGGCTCGTGCGGTGAACCATTAAGTACTATATCATTAGTATCCCATAATATGCCATAGCATCCCATGTTTTTCCCCACAGATATACCTTCTGGTACAACTATAACATATGGAAAATCAAAATTTTCAATGTAAATCAACGAACTATACATGGTCATCTAATGCCATCATAGCTACATAGCTACTGTGGATGGGCCAGCGAAATCCTGCAGCAGTTGGTCGACGGGTTTCTCATCCGGCGATATTCCCATCATTTGCAGTGTTTTATAGTCACCCTCTAATATCTCTAATATCCTATTTAAATCTACCTTGAGAACCAAAACCCGCCGAAATCTGACAAAACCCGGGATATTTTAACCCATTCTGAAAGTACGGGTTAGGTACGGGTTAGGTACGGGTTAGTACGGGTTAGGTACGGGTTAGGTACGGGTTAAGTACGGGTTCAAAATCAATACCCGAGGTCTTCAATCGAAAACCAAGGTTTTCTTACTTTTTCCGAAATACCTCAGGTTCTTGCGTTGACCCGAAGAATTCTTAGGGTTTTGGTTCTCCAGGTATTTCAATGTACTTAAATCTACAGTATTTCAATGGATGACTAGGGCTACCCCCATGACTTGGGAAACCACCATGAAAAACTTCAATCCAGGGGCCTGGAAGCCATAGCGTTCGCCCATGCGCATCACCTGGCTGCTGGAACTGCTGGAATCCGGTGACTGGCTTGGTTCGGCAACAGCAAAAGTCACCTTGGGACATTTATCCCAAATGACATATTTATGTTAGATATTGTTAGATCATATGTGGAACTAACAAAATCTACAATCCTTGTATCTTTGATGATGTTTGTTGGTTGATAAAACTAACATTATACAGTTTATGATAGTAAAAGCTGCAGCTAACTAGATATCCCGTGACTTTATGGATCTGCACTGCCAACTTGAAAAATTTGTGTCCTGCTTCCAGTTCGCCCATGGAAACTGGGCACATCGAAAAGTTGGAATCCTGGAAAATATATGGGGAACACATACCTACGAACTCCAAAAGGACATAATTTCAGCCTGAAGTGGAAAAACCGACTTTTAGGGTCTCAGACTGAAATTTCGGTCTGAGGGGGATTTCAGGCTAAATCTTGAATCTCAGGCTGAAAACCTTGAATCTCAGGCTGAAAATCTTGAATCTCAGGCTAAATTTGATAAGAAGTCAGGCTCAAACCTCAAGTTAGACACGTTGAAACATGGCGATCTCCACTGTTGAATGAATCTTCAAGGTGCCGCCCATCCCTTTGCCTTGCCTGCCTTTGCGATGTCACAGAACTGACATGGTTTAGGATCCAAAACTCCGTTCTCAAGTCTTGAAAGGAGATTGTGACAGCTTGGAAGTTGTTTTTGGCTCAGGGTAGTAGCTCCGGTTTGACCCAATAGAAAAGATCTGGAGCTAATGGTTATGGTATCGTTCCTTCATGTGGAATGGTCTACTTTCAAAGCGCTGGAGGAAGCAGGACTAGTTCAACCAACTGATTTGCTACAATTGTTTTGTGGGGAGAATGTACTTGTGAATCGCCACCCTTGCTAGGACTGACTCAGCTGCCAGGGGAATGGTGGCGTCAGGTCCAAAGAGCCCTTTTCCCCACCTGTGCTCCTGAAGTCTCTCGCTCTGTGAAACGTTAGCCCAAGACCGGAAGCTGTGTTGTAATGTGCCTGCCTGTGAGAACATTTTCTCCTTATTTCTCCTTCACAGGGATTCAATGCTTTATCCAAGGTTTACTTGTCCCAAGACCGGGCCCAGACTATCTTGGAGAATTACCTACTTCATGGTACCAGCTTCTTCTTTGCAGCGGTTGCTAAGAAGTTCATGAAGTTCAATGTTACTTGTAGGCAATTCGGAAAATACAATTTTTACCCGAAAGGATCCACCCAATCTATCCTACAGTGGTCCAAGGCTGCCTCGCACCCATGCCGCAAGATCTAGCTCAGTGAGGTGTACAAAACACCTNGGCAATTCGGAAAATACAATTTTTACCCGAAAGGATCCACCCAATCTATCCTACAGTGGTCCAAGGCTGCCTCGCACCCATGCCGCAAGATCTAGCTCAGTGAGGTGTACAAAACACCTTGGCAGCGTTGTGCCACTGCAGTGGCTCTCTGGGATTGGGGTTAACAGAAAAACTGTGGGGTGATCAAGAGTCGCCGTCTTGAACTGCTATGCATATTTTCCAAAATTTGAAGGATATCTTTTTTGCCACAGCTAAAGTTAATTTTAGATGGGATGCCCCAGGATATCTTCTAAGGTAGTGAAGCCATNAGTCGCCGTCTTGAACTGCTATGCATATTTTCCAAAATTTGAAGGATATCTTTTTTGCCACAGCTAAAGTTAATTTTAGATGGGATGCCCCAGGATATCTTCTAAGGTAGTGAAGCCATGTTTGCCCCTATGCGCAGGTGCTGTGAAGTGTTTGATCACGGTCTGCCATGTGGACAAGTTCAACACGTGCCCCAATCCAGGATTGACCGGCTTCCAGTTGCAGCATCAGCGGCCTGATTGCTGCCATTTGGCAGCCTGTTGTAGTTCATCCCCTCTTCCTCAGCATTTGGCTTGAAAAATTTGAGAAACACAAAGTTTGGCCAGAATCAGTTGGACCTGCGATGGATCTCCCAGCACAGGGGTCCAAAGACCAGGAGTACCCAGATGGGGAAGGATCTTTGAAGGGTCTGTGTAAAGAGCTTGCAAAAGACGAACGGGTGCTGACCCATGCCCTTGCTAGTGGCAGGATCATGCGATGGTCAAGTCCCAAAATGGTTGGCGTCATCAATTTCAAAACCCTTGCAGAAAACTTTCGGGTGGTTGAGAAGACTCTCAGAATGTGGCTACCACAAACTGAAGTACCAAAGACCATTTTGATTGAAGATGCCAGGGAACAGGCGGGATAGGGAAAATAATATATATTTTTTTATTTGTAGAATATATATTATAATATATACATAATCTATCAATATAATACATATGTTCTCTTCTATGTTATATGTAAAATAATATATATATATATATAATATAAATAATATATATATATATATATAAATAATAATATATATATATATATATAAATATATATATATAATAATATATATATATATATACATACATAATATTATGTTTAAAATGGGTTCCCATTCCACTTTTCCCCATCCATTGCATTTGTAATACCAGTGACCACTTTCAGAGTAAACCCAGCCCCTTTCAGATGGAGCTCTTTCGTGCGATGCTTTCCATGCCCGAAGACACTGTCTTGATGAACTGCGATGCTGTTTCACTACGTGGTTTCATCAGCTACATGGTGAAGCGTCATGATGGTGCAATCCGCAGAGATTCTTACTTGGAATGAACTTAACAACTTGTGAGTTTAGCCAGCCTTGTCAGTCAACTACTATGGCCTATGGGTTTTCCTCTTTTTGCCACATTATTTTTCTAAAACAGACAGAACTTTCATCCTGAAGAAAAATGCATAATCCCATCACCCTAAGATTAAGTGGCCTATTAATGATCCCAATGATGTGGAAACCCATTACTAAACCATGGTTTCTAAGGGGGTCCTTAATATTAGGGGGAAGAGATTATGCCGCCTTAAGCCATGGTATACCTACTATCCCGTTGCCTCGCTGCAAAGGACCCCATTGTCGCCACCCTGTTCAACATGGTCGCCGCCCATTGGCCGGTCATGGTGAGACCCAAGCTGGGCAGCCAAGAGTCGCTTGAGGCTGGCGAGGAGGAAAATGAAGAGCACGATCCTGACGAAGTGGATGATGCTGATTTGGCACAAGGGTTGGGGGTGCTGTGTGGCGTTGCTGAACCAGTAGAACCCCTACCTGACTCCGAGATCCCTGAGACACAGCTGCTAGAATCACAAGCCTATACAGAAATGGACTTTGATTCACTAGTTCCTGCGAATGACTGTCCAGTTGTACCGTGTGACCAGCAAGATTCCTTGGAGAATGTCTTTGAGGGTGGTGAGAACTTGGGTAGCAAAGATGCAGCAGCTTCACCAGCCACTGAGAAATCGGAAAGCGTAGCCCCTACGGAGATTGAGAACACTCCGTCTCCTCCCCGCCCAGGGCCTGATGGTGTTATCGAGATTGCCGAGTCTCCAAGCATTCCTGTCCGAGTGCTGCCGCCAAAGAACCCCGCAAAGGTGAGTGAGGAAGATTTGGCCACACTCAGGGAAAAGATAGCTTTGCTCAAGTAACCCGACTCAAAATGCAAACATTTTCTCAAATTTCCCTGGTTACGTTAGTTAGATGTTCTATAAGGGGGGTGGTCCATGGGTAATCCCAGCTATTTTTAAAAAATCAGAACCATGTACTTTTGAAAACATAAATTTACCTAGCTGAGGTCAAGGATCAATATGCGACAACAGCCTCGCTCTTTGCAAAGGGCACCTTCTGCGCCAGCAGTGGACCCATCCACTCTGGACACCTTGCCTATGTTTCATGACTTCTTGGAGGGCAGTTCTCCAACCAAGCCGGATGAGGGTGTAGAAACAGGAGAGAAGTCTCATGGCCTTGCTGACCTACCTCATGGTGAAGTCAACAGCGACTTTCCTGCTGATCTTCAACATGGTAAAGTCAACTACGACGACTACCAACTTCCTGCTGATCTACCTCATGGTGAAATCAATGACCAACTTCTTGCCGAAGCTGGTGTGCATGGTGATGCTATGGAGCCAAAGACCCCTGAGCAACCTGAAAGCGATCTACCAGACCAGCCCTGTCCCAGGACCCTTGACCAGCCTCTTGCTTCTGATGCCAAAAGTCTTCATGATGAGCCCGAGCCATTGGCACCTCAGAACGTTGTGACGGAAAATGCGGAGGGTGAACATGGAGGAGCTGTTGCCCCTGAGGATACCAAAGAGGGTGGTGAGGAACCTGAGCCTGCTGATGGGCCTGAGGATTTGTTCAACGCAGAGGTTCAAACGACCCGACATGAACAGTNCCTGCTGATGGGCCTGAGGATTTGTTCAACGCAGAGGTTCAAACGACCCGACATGAACAGTTTGCGGAGAGAGATAGGTTAGCCAAAGAAGCACCGATGACCAAAAAACAAGCAAAGGCGGCAGCTGCAAAGAAGAAGAAAGCCGATGACAAAGAAAAGGCGAAACTTGCGAAGGAGAACAGCAAAGCCTTGGCCAAGGCTAAGGCAAAATTCCAGAAAGAAAGGGCCAAGGCTGAAAANTGAACATGGAGGAGCTGTTGCCCCTGAGGATACCAAAGAGGGTGGTGAGGAACCTGAGCCTGCTGATGGGCCTGAGGATTTGTTCAACGCAGAGGTTCAAACGACCCGACATGAACAGTCTGCGGAGAGAGATAGGTTAGCCAAAGAAGCACCGATGACCAAAAAACAAGCAAAGGCAGCAGCTGCAAAGAAGAAGAAAGCCGATGACAAAGAAAAGGCGAAACTTGCGAAGGAGAACANGCAGCTGCAAAGAAGAAGAAAGCCGATGACAAAGAAAAGGCGAAACTTGCGAAGGAGAACAGCAAAGCCTTGGCCAAGGCTAAGGCAAAATTCCAGAAAGAAAGGGCCAAGGCTGAAAAGTTGGCTGCAAAGTTGGCTGCAAAAGCTGACAAAAAAGATGAGAAAAAAGCTGACAAAAAAGCAAAGGCTGCACCGAAGAAGAAAGCTGCACCGAAGCAGGAGGCAACAAAGGGACGAAAAAACAAGAGCAAGGACAGCAAGGAGACACATGATGAGGGCACAACAGAGACCGCCGAGATTCAAGGTGAAGCTCCATCAGTTCCTGCTGACACTGGGGGCCCAGAGGTCAAAGAACCCAAGAAGCCCCGCACCAAGAAGGCTAAGCAAGCTCACACTCCTGGTGATGGCCTTCCGGTCGCCCCTGAGGCAAGCTGCCCTGCCCCCGTGGAAGCTTCTGGTGACCTTGATCCACCGAAGAAGCGCAAAGCTGAGGATTTGCCAGATGGCGCCAATGATCCCAAGGAGAACCACAAGGAGAAGGCAACTTTTGCCAGGAGAATCCGTGGCAAGGGTGAGAAGGCAGGAAAGCGCTGGGACAACATCAAGGGAGTCTTCATGGACCTTGTGGCCCCACTGATCCGCCGACCTTCGCCTTTCGAGGCATATGTTTGTCAAAAGGGTTAGGGGTGAATAATATTAACTGCTTTTACAATATTACATAGTATCTACCAAATCCCCAGGTCATATTATGTAGAAGGCATCCCCCTACGATATGGTTGTATATATATATANAAAAGGGTTAGGGGTGAATAATATTAACTGCTTTTACAATATTACATAGTATCTACCAAATCCCCAGGTCATATTATGTAGAAGGCATCCCCCTACGATATGGTTGTATATATATATACCTTAAAAGACATTATGGTCCACCATTTGTAAACCAGGTTTTTGTTATGGAAACAAGGTTTAGTTATATATATATATTATATTATATTATATATATTATGCTGATCGCTTTCCAGTGGCTGGGGCGGCCATACTATAAATTTGGCGAACATTTTTTTTGCCACCTGTCTGACCAGGACCCGTTTTGGACACATTGTGTGAAGTTGGNTATATATATTATGCTGATCGCTTTCCAGTGGCTGGGGCGGCCATACTATAAATTTGGCGAACATTTTTTTTGCCACCTGTCTGACCAGGACCCGTTTTGGACACATTGTGTGAAGTTGGAGAGGGAACAGTATCAGGAGAATGAGAATACCAGCCAGTACGAGTTCTTCAAGAGCTGCGTCCAGTCCTTCTTGGAAATCCCAGGCGTCAAGGGTTCCTTGATATTGGTTGGAGCTGTCAATTGATTTGATTTGTTTAACTTTTGGGGTGGCACCCACAAGCCCAGGGTTGAATTTGAACCCATCACCCAACTAAGAAGAGATGGCCAAAGTCGGTGCGCCGTGATCCAACTGAGAGAATATTCCGTTTTTGTACGTGTCACAAAATGATACATATTAGGGGTTTCTGGCAGCGCGTTAGACTCAGGAGTGGGATGGCCAGTAAACCAAAAGCTGACTCCCAACATGCCATAACTGAAATTTTGAAAACATATTTTTTGATGGGCTGGCCGTTCCATGGGCTGAACTCGTGCTGACATGACATCTAAATTTGGGCAGAGTGCCCTTCACTCTGCTGCAGCGAGTGTGTGGAACCTGTGACGCCGGGAGCTCTATTGCTGGCAATACGGGAAAACAGTCTCAACTACCCATCATTCTGTTGAGTTTGAGATGACTTTTTTTTTGGTGAAAAATCCCAAATTAAAAAATGATGAGAAAACATGAGGAAACCACCGAAACACCAATCACTGTATTTCACCATACACACTATTGCAGCTCATTACCTTCTACAGCAGCCAGGTACGATCGATGAAGAGGCGAAAGCTCCGTTGCTTGGGGCCCTACGTGAANGGCCTGGCCAGAGTTTCCCCAGCCAATTCAGCTTGAGTGTGCCGAAGTCTGATCCAAGTTCTGGGTTTCTCTATAGCTGATGATGTGTCCTTAAAGTTTCGGCTCCTGACACTTAATGACTTAGTACCCTTCGGAATGAAGAGGTCTAGAAGTACATGTGACTCTGTGCCACCCAAGCTGGATTGCGTTCTCCGGCGATTGGTTTGGTTGCGTGCGCCCCGCGCACCTCAATTGAATACTGGTTTGAACTGGTTTCCAAAAATTCACACTCCATGCCAGCTTGTTTCCAAGCCAAACACTGGTAATGCTAGCGGTTCCCCTGTTCCATGAAAGCGCTCAGGCATTTATTCTCCTAATCCTCTTGATTGGGAACCTGACCATTGTGGATTTTGAGAACCCTGCTGCTGAGTACGAGGTGTTGGAATACTACGCTGGCACGGCAAGGTTAGCACGATTGGGGAAAGCCATGGGGCTCAACGTTGCTGCCATGGATTCCCTTTATGATGTGGCAGGGGATAACCGGAAGAAGAACAATTCTCATGATTTGAATACGTCTGGAGGAATGGTGTTCCTTTACCAAATACTTTGAACTTCGGTTTTGGTGCTTTTTATTTGCTGCCCCCTTAGCTGCACCCAACCAGCCTGGGTGGTGCGTTGAAGCTTTGAATCTGAGGCTCGCTTGCACCTTGGCCCTGCAGGGGCGGTGGCACTGCTGCCTAGCTTTGTTTGGCATATGCTGCAGTACTTTTGTGGCCATCTCACGGGGGTCAACACTTCGTTGTCCATTTGTCCCAGAAGGAAGTCCAGTATCCCTTGCAGTTTACAAGGCGAACAAAGGCTTGGTCAGGCAAGGTAGAACAAACCAATTCTGGATAATATGTATGCATGTCATCCGAATCCAATATATATTGCAGTATATATGTATTATAGTATATATATATANCAAGGCGAACAAAGGCTTGGTCAGGCAAGGTAGAACAAACCAATTCTGGATAATATGTATGCATGTCATCCGAATCCAATATATATTGCAGTATATATGTATTATAGTATATATATATATAGTGTTGTATTAAACACAGTAAATGTATATATATAATATACCAACCTTTTCATCATCCTATCTACAACGTACTAAGTGTGCCTGTTACATTTTAACTGTGTTTATTATGCTATGGTATGTAAATATTTCTTTGACATGCACTGCNTATATATATAATATACCAACCTTTTCATCATCCTATCTACAACGTACTAAGTGTGCCTGTTACATTTTAACTGTGTTTATTATGCTATGGTATGTAAATATTTCTTTGACATGCACTGCTATGTTGATCCAACATATTCAAATCAGATATGATTAGAGAAATACAACCCAAACCCAAACATACCTGGATTTTGGCGAAGGTTAGTTGACGCAAACCCTGAAGGTCTATGTTGATACTGCTACTTGTGATAGCGGTTGGGATAATTCCGATCCTGGAGAATCCTGTGAGTACGCTCATGAATTGCCACCCGAAGTTTCGCCTCGTTGTCAAGCTGCTGCAGGACAAGGGCATAAGTCTTCCGACCGGCCTTTATCCACAAGCTGTTGGTGGGTTTGGGATAAAGGATGCCAAAAATCAACATGGTCCCTCTTAGATTAACAATTCTTGGAATCAAAAAAATCATACCCCCCAAAAAAACATGTCAGTGGGTATTTTTTTGGAGCTTCAAAACTATGTCACGTTTGTTGGTAAGTGGGATGGGGATGTCATAGGAAGGGCTAGAAGGGCTAGCAAGACAAATGTGTTTCAGAAAGAGTGGGCCACACAGGGAGTTCATTGCCCCCCATTCCTTCAATATATATATATAATATATAGTATATATATATATTGAAGGAATGGGGGGCTGTAATTAATATGGTTCCTGGTGGTTGGATGGCCAATGTTCTTTTGCATTTTGCTTTTCGAAACCAATGATGACTAAGTTCTTTACAAGCAAGCGCTATGGATGAAGCATCATGGGCACCTATGTTTAAAGCGGACGCTATTATGGTCGACATCACCAGCTATCCGGCTACTTGATTTGGGCCCCATTGTCAAATCAAAGCACAAGAGTTTACTGGCCACTACAGTCCAGTACCGAGACTCCAAGGGAGCCAAGCGTTTCAAAGGCTCGAAAGNTTTGGGCCCCATTGTCAAATCAAAGCACAAGAGTTTACTGGCCACTACAGTCCAGTACCGAGACTCCAAGGGAGCCAAGCGTTTCAAAGGCTCGAAAGCGCTAAAATCCACGCAGTGCTTGAACTGAAATTTAAAGTGGTAAACCCAAATGCTAAGTATAATGAATGATGACCCCCAAATTGTAAAACAAACATTTCGAACATGACCCAAAGATGTGATTTATCATTCGTTGGGTTTACCACAGCTTTTTTGAAATGTTTTGCTATATATTTTCAGTTCATATTATAAAATGTATATATATTATATTATATTATGGAAACATACCCATTCCTCTTGGTCCCCTGATGTCCCCGGCCTATTCATAGTTTCATTCTGCCTTAGCCAGCACCGTGGCCAAGGGTATATCCCGTACGGTNTTTGGGCCCCATTGTCAAATCAAAGCACAAGAGTTTACTGGCCACTACAGTCCAGTACCGAGACTCCAAGGGAGCCAAGCGTTTCAAAGGCTCGAAAGCGCTAAAATCCACGCAGTGCTCGAACTGAAATTTAAAGTGGTAAACCCAAATGCTAAGTATAATGAATGATGACCCCCAAATTGTAAAACAAACATTTCGAACATGACCCAAAGATGTGATTTATCATTCGTTGGGTTTACNCCAAATTGTAAAACAAACATTTCGAACATGACCCAAAGATGTGATTTATCATTCGTTGGGTTTACCACAGCTTTTTTGAAATGTTTTGCTATATATTTTCAGTTCATATTATAAAATGTGTATATATATTATATTATATTATATTATGGAAACATACCCATTCCTCTTGGTCCCCTGATGTCCCCGGCCTATTCATAGTTTCATTCTGCCTTAGCCAGCACCGTGGCCAAGGGTATANTATATTATATTATATTATGGAAACATACCCATTCCTCTTGGTCCCCTGATGTCCCCGGCCTATTCATAGTTTCATTCTGCCTTAGCCAGCACCGTGGCCAAGGGTATATCCCGTACGGTTTGTGGGCAAGATCTTCGAAAACCGGAGTGTCTTTCAGGAGACAGGTCCGAAATTGCCAGAGGTGGGAAAGAATGGTTTGGGTGAGCTGATTGATTTAGATATTTGGTCCATACCCCAACCAAAGAAAAACATGAGTCCTATGGGGTTTCAGAGGTTACCTTCGAAGCTGACCGACATTCCACCTCCAATCTTTTTGCCTGGGACAGATTCAGAACCATGGACAATGGCCCCTTCAATGCTGAAGATTACACTGCACTTTCTTGGGTGGCCCCTTTGTAAAAATACAGTTACATTTTCTTTCCGGTCTTTTGAGGGAAGTCAGCAAAAATGATTCACAATCACAATGCATACAGCCAGCTAGTTTTTAAGTGAAATTGTTTGAGGGCAAGCTCATGTTTCCCAGGTGCTGTTCCCAGACAAGACTATCCTGGAGCTGCTCCAAGAGCTTCCTACTGGAGAGGACCCCTGGAACGAAGCTGAGCTGTGGAGCCCTTTGGAATATGTCCGAAGGTCAAAACTACTTGACCTTCCCGATGCTTATCGCATCCTTTTCACAAGCTAGGTCAAAAAACTAGCTCACTAATTCAGAAACCAGAGAGTCACCACATTGTGGCACGCTTCAAGTGTGTTAGTGGTAAAAAACAGCTTTGCACAGATTCATGAAGAACCATGAAGAATCTTATTTCCACTAAACTGGCTTTGGGATTCTGGAATTTCAAGCATGGTTTTGGAACTACAAACCTGNATTTCCACTAAACTGGCTTTGGGATTCTGGAATTTCAAGCATGGTTTTGGAACTACAAACCTGAATTCATGAAAAAATCGGGCTGAAATTTGTCAACCACCAAAAATTTTCATGAAAAAATCGGGCAAAAAATCCCACTATTCGGGCAAAAAACCGCACTATTCGGGCAAAAAATGCCGAAACTCAAAATTTTCATGATTTTTTTTGAAGTTCAAATCTTGAATTTTCATAAATTTTCATGATTTTGTTCATGAATNGTGTTAGTGGTAAAAAACAGCTTTGCACAGATTCATGAAGAACCATGAAGAATCTTATTTCCACTAAACTGGCTTTGGGATTCTGGAATTTCAAGCATGGTTTTGGAACTACAAACCTGCATTCATGAAAAAATCGGGCTGAAATTTGTCAACCACCAAAAATTTTCATGAAAAATTCGGGCAAAAAATCCCGGATAAGCCCGTTTTTTGGCGTGATAAGCCCGTTTTTTACGGCTTTGTCAAAATTTTCATGATTTTTTTTGAAGTTCAAATCTTGAATTTTCATAAATTTTCATGATTTTGTTCATGAATTTTCATGATTTTTTCATGAATTTTCATGATTGTTTGGGTTTGATTTCAATCCATGATTGAACCACTTATCGCCATGTCCCAGAATCTTTCTGGCTGGAAGGTGGGATACGGATAGGATGGAAAGGGGGCACCTTTCCCAAACCTGGTCATCTGAGACCCTGGCACGCGGGGTGGGCATTGTCCATTCAGCCACCATGTCGCTTCAAAGTGACCCTGAGCATGAGCAAATGCTGGTAGAGCTTGCCAGGCTAGAAGCTACTGGGTTCACATCATATTTTATTGGGTAACAATTTCAATCCCCATCATATCTGATTCTGCCTATATATATATATATCAAAATAACTCCTGGAATGTGTGGCATCATATTTGACATTATTTAACTATATTGTTTAGTTATGCATATATATATATAATTTGGTTCTTGCTGAAGGGCCCCAAACCTCCGACATGTTCCTTTCAAACAATACCTTCCAGCATCTTAGGCTTTGGAAAAAACTCTGATGGAGAACAAATATGCGACCGCTTCAGAGTCAGTGGTTGATGATATGGCCGATGATGACTTACAAATTTTGTTTGTCAAAGAGGCACCTATGTTTTTGACATTGCATCTTGAGCTGATCATGACCACCTGTGAAAAATAACAATTTCTTCTTTTTATATTCTACTGCCAATGCATCGGCAGGCTAAGAATGCCATCAGGCAGTCCCTGGTGAAGAACGAGAATGCTGAGGAGGAATGTCCTTCGCCCACTAAGGTTTGTGGTTCTGCTCCTGCCCCAACGGAACCCCAAGATGACGAGATGAAGAACGATGTGACTGTCCCGGCTGAGATCCCTGAAAGGAATGAAAATCAACCCGTTGACCCGATGGAAGAAGAAACTTCCCCTAGCGAGGCTGAACTTGAAATTCCCAATGCCTTTCCTTGGAGTGAGGAAGATGATTTTCAAGATGATGATGATGATGANGAAAATCAACCCGTTGACCCGATGGAAGAAGAAACTTCCCCTAGCGAGGCTGAACTTGAAATTCCCAATGCCTTTCCTTGGAGTGAGGAAGATGATTTTCAAGATGATGATGATGATGACCACACACTCGATTACTCACGTAGCAAGAGCAAGTTACCTGATGATGTTCAAAATGATGATGAGATGAAGGATGGTCAGACACCCACTTCAGGGGAAGTGCCNGATGATGATGATGATGACCACACACTCGATTACTCACGTAGCAAGAGCAAGTTACCTGATGATGTTCAAAATGATGATGAGATGAAGGATGGTCAGACACCCACTTCAGGGGAAGTGCCGACAGACCCAGCCGACCAGCAGGTTCTTCCGAGCAACCCTCCAGCCCCCGTGCCTGATGGAGGCATGGCGCCAACAGGCACACCGAAACCTGCTTACTTGCGGCTGGATCCAGGTAGAACCACAGAGCGGGGTGGGGCAGGTCATGGTGAGGGTGTTGTGTCAGCACTCATGCCTCCCCCACCAGTGCCATCACAGAAGAAGCGATCAAGAGGGGATCATGATCCATACTTTGAGACGCTGTCACTTCCACCTCAAGTTTTGTCTGACAATGCCATTTACAACCGTTTGTACAGGGTGTTCAAGGCAAAGAAAGATGGGAGCTATGACGTAGATGACAAGTGGGTCAAGGCTTGGCAAGATGTCAAGGATGGACGAAGTCAGCTCTATTCCATGTTTGAGAAGACCGGGTACTCTGTGGACAGGGGTTCAAAAAAACATTGAGATCTATGGAAACAAATTGGGTTAACTATGGAATCAAATTGGGTTAAGTTAAAGCACAATTTATGGGTCTTTAACAGTCAACTTCTACTATATCATATCCAATGTTGTTTTTCTTGAACAGAGCTGGCCATTAATAGTTGGATAATAATAGGCGCCTTTAGGTTTTCCACCTTCAGGTTAAAAACCCTTCAGCGTCTCTCGGCCTGGCAGGAGAAATTCGTCAAGCGCTGCAAGGCGATCACTGAGAGCATCTCCGAAGAGTCCTCCGAGGTGGAGGGTGAATGGCTGACTTATGCGGATATGCAGAAACTGGAGTTTTCCGAGTGGCTCTGATTCAAATTATTATATATATAATTTATATATATAATATAATATATATAATACATATATACCTTTTATCAAATATTGATATTATACCAAGTACAATATAATATATATACAAATAATGTTATCTGCCTAGAATTTTATAATAATAATATATGTGTATATACATAAATATGGGATATATATATATGTATATTATATAAATATATCTATATATATATATCTACATATCTATCTATATATATATATATATATTATAGATTAGTTATCTTTAAGAACCCGACAGCAATGGCATTCCTTCAGGTGATGTTTTTTCAAGAGGATGTGACTTACTGTTCTTTTTTTATCCAGGTATATTCATAGTATGATACATTGGTATAACATTGCTCCTGTTCAGTTGTTCCACCTAGGACGAAGATCAAGGGAGTTATCCGATACTGCGAATCCCGCCCGCACTTACAAAGGCAGGGTGGGCAATGGTACTTTCCCAGTTTTGTGTTTGCACAAGGCCACATGCATCCTATTTTTCACAACATAAATCGAAGCGGCCTGCAGGATGTCCAAGTATGGAGAAGGTCAGATGTACTGGACCGAAATTCGGTGCAAGGGGTCGCTGAAGATCCTAGGCTTTACCAATATTCACAGATTCAAAATGCTTTTTTGATTGTTTTTGACTTCCACACAATCCAGCTATTATCACCCCACTCAGGAGAAGCAAGCGCCACATTTTCCAGGAGATGACTGAGTGGGATGAAGCAAATGACCCTTCCCAACCATCAGAGAACCATGCACTGGAATGGACCATGCTGACTGACAAAAACTCAGGCTGGCTGGGGCCAGTGTTGAACAGTTTTCTTGTTCCACGTTTTCCCAAACATATTCATCAAAAAAAACTCCCTCACTCCCCCACAGCTTGGCCCAGGTGTCCTGGCTCTTGGCGACACGGAGGTGAAGCCTGAGGAGACCGAGGTGATTGCACCAATCCCCCAGGATGCCAAGGCCCAGCTTGCCAAACTTGGCTTTCCCGAGGCGGAAGGGGATGTTGCCCCATCAGCCATGATCCCCAAGGCATGTGCCAGCATTCACAAACATTTAGCAAAGCTTGACGCGGTTCTTTCCGGTTACAATTCCGATTCCTTGTCTGCTCTTCAAGTCAGGAATCTCACCTTAATCATGATGTAGATTTTTTGGTGTTAAAGATTCCCCCAAAGAGTTCTTAGAATTCGCGAATGGGATTTTAAAGGGTTTACATTTGATGTGTTAGCACCTGGTGTTTGTAAAAGTATTATGGATTAAGTATCCCCAAGATAAAATATTCACACATGACAACCAAGAACGTTAGAAGATATGTTAATGTGGTATGACAGTAAACAGGGTAACTTTGGGAATGGGTTATTATAGTTATAATACTTGCAATATCATGCTGGGGCCTTATCGCAAAAAGAACGGTGCATTAATTACCAAACAAGATGGGTAACCATGTGCCTGGTTTATCCCAATTTAATACTTTTTGGGGGATAATCAAGATAAGTATCCCACCCGCAGTCCTGTATATATATGGGCATGGGCAACTTATCCTTTCTTTACAAAATGTAGAAACCAACGATAATGCTATATTGTGTAATTAAGTTGGATTATTCTTTTGGGGTTTGTATGGGAACAATGTTTTGAAAGAGATTGATTCGATGTGGGCTTAAGCTGGTCAACACTCCAATGTAATATTTTGGGCCGCAACTTAGATACTGCCCCTAAGAATTTGGGTTATAGCAGTATAGCAATCAGAAGTAGCTCAGATAAAACATTATGTATCTGAGGATGAAAACGAAATTGGGCCAGATTGTGAATGCCCTCGGCACGCATGAAGAAGCATTGATCGACTTTCATGGCATGGGGCTGATTGATGGCTTTACTGCTGAGCCTCTTAACTGATCCGTCGTGTGGGTGAGCTGCGGTTACCCACAAAAATAAAAGTAAAAGCACTTATTCCCTGATGCGCTCCCGCATTCTGCACGAGGGTCGGCGGATTTCACACAACACACACAGAGGCACATGCACACACACACACACAGCGCACATGCTCGCTAT
>BGNK01002185.1:25846-46005 GCA_003297005.1 Symbiodinium sp. clade A Y106 | reverse complement strand
TTGCAGCATTCAGCATTTGTCAGTAAAGTTTTGATTCTTGATATTGAAATCATTGAAATGCATGAAATGCAGAGCTCAGGTCAGCTCCTCGGTTCGTCCTAGAATTCCATGCCCGGACACTGTAAAAACTGGTCAATCTCAAAGTGACAGTGGCCATTAGAGAACCAAGTTTTTTTGATTTGTCTTGGCTAGTGTGATCCATCACATGAATCAGCGTTTCCGTTTTTTACATGCTAGCGGCGTATTTCGTTTGGTTCCCCCATGTGTTTGTTTTGTTCAAATTTGCCTTGCTTGTCCGCTACCGCCTGTTCTTGTTGGAAGATCTTGGGTTGTTTTGTGCTTTGTTGGACGCTGCAATACTTATGCTTGGTAGCCCTTCCTTGCCTTAGTCTTCAAGGCCAGTGAGCGTATGGCTGTGCTTGCCTCGTGCACTGAGATGCTATGTGTTCTCTTTTCTGGGGGGTCGCTTGTTGCAACTACTGCTTGTTTCTATGACTTTGTGAAGACAAAAAAGTGTGCAAGTTGTGTGCCTTTGACATGATTATAATTGACTTACCCTCTTGGGATGCCAACCCTCTACTTGTGCGCACACGAAAGCACGCACACACACACACATGCACACAAGACTGTATTTATTTCAGGTGTGCCACTTCCAGTGGCGTGTTAATTTTGGGGAAGCCATAAAATACAGTGCTGATTTTTGGTAGTTGGGTCCTTGGTTCGGCTGACCCTGGTGTAAATAAATATATATATATATAGATATAATATTATATACAATATATATACGATGTGTACAATACATTGGTATATGTATTATATTACTAATGTATATATAGTATATATATATGCATTATATGTATTATGTATGTTTTTGATATTATGTATATATTACTATGTATTATGTATTTTGTATATGTTGTAAACATTATTAAATATTATATGTATAATATTCAAGGTTAAATATATTGAATCATAAATACCACTTTTGAACGTAGCTAGGGGATGTGGGAAACTAGCAGGACTGATGTTTCAACAATTATAGCATTACAATGAGTCAACTGAAATATGTCACATGGAACGCAATCCAAATTCTATCTTTGGGGTGTGTCATTGTTGTAATCAATCAGTAACCAAATAATATCGTTTTAAACTACTATTGCAAATCTGAGTTGCCAAACTTGGGCCCTTATTTTACAGGTCGAAATATCATCGCAGATTCAACCCTGCTGCGTGCTTTAATCAAGGTTACAAACGAAGATCCAGAGTCAGATGGATGGAGCGAAGCAAAAGCGTGGCCCCCAAACAGAAAAAATGTGAAACATTTACTTACTCTATTATAATGTGTTCTCACCCCTCCTTGCGCTTAGGTTGCTTGAAGGGATGGGCATTTTCCAGTTCGCAAAGTCAGACCCCTAGCTTCAAAGTAGAATCCCCAAACTCGAGCCACGCATTGCGCACCTGCTCGAGGTCTCGCATGCCAGGTCAGAACATGCCTGGCAGGGCAAAGGCAAAGGCTGTCCCAAAACCAGGGGCAAAGGCCAAGGCGGTGCCTAAGGCATCCGCTGCGCCACCCAGTAGGAGGGCCACTGGCAAACAGCCAGCCAGATAGTTCTTTTTTGGAAGCGAAGTTTCAATTTCCACTTTGGATTGTTCCAGTTTTTTCAACAATTCAATTGTGAATTTGTGAGCGTGCTTTGACATTTTCAGTTGGAACAGCCAGTCTATGTTACCAATATGGCCCAAGCGCTGGGACATCAGCGCAATTAAGCTACCTCTTGGACCGAGTTGTATGACAACTCAGTCACTGGCGCACGAGTTGTGCCCCAATTATTTGCTGCTGCGACAAGATGCAAACCGGGGGAAAACAAAATCTTCTCTCTTTGTTTATGCCAGAGAAAGCCCAACATGATAATACACAGGCTGAACCAATTTTTTTGCTTTCAGGCAGCACTATTGTTGCAAGCTTCGCCTTTCCTAGCCAGGTGGCCCCAACACTGGAACCTCTGCTCCAGAACCTCTTCTACTCCATTTGGCCGAGACGATGGGGGATGGAGTTGGTCCCTCAATGTTTTGATTTGATGTCCAGCTAATTACCAGCTAAACTAGGATTACCCAATCAGTAACCCATGGACTCAGCCGACACAGTTGACCCAGCCCAACAATCTTGCCCAGGCCACCGCAGTCAGCGCGAAGCGAGCAGTGCTGGCTGTTGACAACAAGCCTGACGCCAATCCATGCAATGCGGAGAGGGACTTTGAGAGGTTGTGGCAGAGGAAGGGTTACACCATACCCATTCCTATTCACCAAATGGATCATCAAGATGCAACTTCTGAAACGGGTCTCTTGAGAACACACCATGTCAAACCTCAAGATTGGGTTAAATACTGGATGGATACCTCGCCTGAAACTATTGGTGGCTGCAACAATGATGCTGAAACAAATTTTTCAGCGTTCTGGGCTTTGTATCGGCTACAACACCCTGAGCACAAGGTGTTCCAACAACATGGGGATCGACTCCATAAAGTGGTTCCACTGTGCATTCATGGAGATGAGGGCCGGGCAGTGAAACGAACGAACTTCTTGGTTTGTTCGGTGGAGTCTGTTTTGGGTAGTGTACAAGATGGTCGAGTTAGCCAGGGATGCTCCTGTGAAGCTAAGTTGATGTCAAGGCCTTCGATTCCGACCTACGAACCGGACACACCTCCACCTGCCATCGATCCCAACATGCTTTGGGTTGCTGCTGAACAGTTAACCAACTTTAAGGGCCACTCATACTTATCAAGAATGTTGATCTTTGGAGTGGGAGGATGGGTATACAAAAAACATCCACACATCGTTGATGCCCTTTTTGAAGAGCTGAGCATCAACATGACCGATCTGTTTGAAAACGGTGTGAAGGTACAGAATGGTGATACCTACTATGCGGCCTGTGTGGCCGTAAAAGGTGACATGGACTTCCATGCCAAAGTCATGGATTTGTCTCGCTCGTACAAGAATGTTGGTACCAAGAATCGTTTGGAAATTTGTCACATGTGCCGTGCTGGTAATCGCCAGTACAGCTTTGAGGATTACAGGGAGTCCCCAGAGTGGCTTTCCACACTTTTCCAGTCAAGACCATGGAATACCGACAGCCCGCCAAGCCTTTGCCAGATTCCCTTTGATGACCAATCTCCAGAGCGCATCCTTCAGGGAGACACTTTCCACTTGATCAAGCTTGGCATAGCAAGGGATGTCATTGGGGGAGTACTGATCCTACTTCTTCGTTTGAAATTCTTTGACCATGAAGGTTCGCCAACCAACTTGGATAGCAGATTTCAACGTGCCCACTCATACTTTGCACTGTGGTGCCGTGCCACAGGCAAGACTGCGGGGCTTCGGTCGTTTACCCCGTCATTTTTCAACATGAGACACGGGTTGATGTCAGCCCCGTGGGCAAGTACCAAAGGATCTGACAGCATCCTTTGTCTGGAATGGCTTGTGTTTACATTGAACCAGCAAATGGCAAATCCTACTGTGGCAGGACATGACAGGATGTTGAAGCAAATGCACCAAGTCTGTGAAGCATGCTTGGGGGTCAACATGGTTCATTCCCACGGGCTCTGGCTGAAGCGAACCTGTGCCAGGTTACTCTATGGTCATTTCATGACTCTGCTTCGTGGCTATGCGCTTCTGGGACAAAAAGCCCTGACCCTGAAGATCCGGGCCTTCATCCAGAAACCAAAGTGCCACGGTGTCCATCACATTGCAGTAAGCCCGAAGCGCCAACTGAAATTGGGGGTGCCCTTGGTTTTGTCACCGCAGGCATTTGCTTGTGAAATTTGTGAAGATTTCCTAGGCAGGATCTCTAGACTTTCTCGCAGGGTGGGATTTAGATTATGCCACCTTCGAGTAATTCAGCGCTACTTTCTCAAAGTGTCAGCTCTAATTCGAAAGCGAAAAGATCAGAAGCGAAAGAAGAGATGAAAATCAGAAGACATTGTTCAACCCGTCTAGGAAGCCATTGTGGGATTGCAAATGTGCTCAATCTGAGGGCCACACATGGCTCCATTCCAATTCCGTCAGCTAATCGGACTGCTGCTTTGTGTTGGGTTTGCATGGTGTGAACTTGGAACATTTTGGGGCAATTTTTCCTTAGGATTTCTGAAGTATGCATCCCCCTATCCATGTCATTCAACACCTGAAGTGGATGTCAAAACCATGGAAACTGCACTTTTTGTCAAAAGTGCCTCAGGCTAAATTTTCAACTCGGGCCAAATTTCCTGGATCGGGCTAAAATTTCAGCCTGAATGCATTCAGACCATTATTATGGCCTGAGGATTTCCTAGGTATAGATCCCATGACGGATCCATGGTGCTGGGATCTATACCATCCTGGAAACACTTTTCTATCTTTGTTGGGGGGTTGAGCACTACAGTAGTCCAGTTTCGAGCAGTCGGGACGCGCGCCAAGCTTGGTGATGTTCATTGGGGTGGATTTCCAGATGATCATCATTGTGGAATAATGCATATCTGGTTGGTGGTATACCTACCCCTCTGAAAAATATTAGTCAGTTGTTCACACAAGGCCGGAGGCGTTCTCTTAGTCAGTTGGGATTATTAGTCCCAATATATGGAACAATAAAAATGTTCCAAACCACCAACGAGATATATGATTATATGATCACATAATGATTATTGCCAAAAGTCATCATGAAATGATCATCAATCTAGATCCTCTGTTTATTCTCCATGTCGCGCACTGTCCCAACGCACAGACCCAACGCACGAGTCACCAAGTTCGGTAGGATCAACTCATTTTGCTGCTGCACCTTGCGGAGCTGCTGTTCTGCGTTCGCTACAAAGTCTCTGGGTGATTGAACGTCAATGAACAAAAACACCTGTTTCATCTACGGTCATCAAACATGGCAATTGAAATATACATGGTATGTCTAGCTAGGAAACAAACTATATATTAATATGCATATATATATATACTAATGAACAAATTTTCAGCATGCCATGTCTGATTACCAGTGTATATACAGTACTTTGTAAATGAAAGCTGGTGGAAACATTGCTTTCATTCATGGATGATTTTCCTACAGTTTTTCCCATTGACATCGCTTATTGCCAGGGGGTAGGTTGCTATGAATGACGACGACGTTTGATAGAAGGAAGATGCTATAACGAGGATTCCTAAATGGCTATGGATCAATACCTATTAATACCATTTTTAGGGGAATGAACATCCATTTACCAGCTATTTTGGGGTTCACTAGGTACCAGGGTTTTGACCCATCCCCAAATCAGTGTTGAAATTCTCTCCGGAAATCATTTCTGTGCTGGAAAAGCCCAGCCATTTGCTTCGATGGTGTTTCCCAAAAAAATTTGTGGGAGCTCCCAGCCAGTTCCCAGCCAGCCGCCTTGAAAATATGATCTGGGACCATGATGGACCATGCACAACAAATACCAATAGCCATCATTAATACTTTGTCACTGTAATGATGTGCTCCGAATTGATATTTGACGGAGAAACATATTAAAAGCGGATGTTTTTTCTGTTGAATCAATCTATTCGGACATGGCACATCCAGGACCTATCAATACCTACTTGCCAGTTGATTGTCCAACAACCAGAAATTCAGAAGCAAACAACTTACCACTGCTGCCAAATATTCCTTTGGAAAATTTTAGATAATGACCATGTTGGTTTAGCTGCTCAACTAGCGCATACTCCCCATTTACAAAAGTCATACTAGGTACCAATGTCTTGTGACTTGAGGATAAAAAATTGGCAGCACATACGAACAGAAGGCAATATATTGACTACCCTCTGGTTATTTAACATAGCCATGGAAAATATGGCCCTTGGAATAGATGGTTTACCTATTGTGGAGAGCCATGATGAAGTGTTTGAGGTGTGGCAGGGCATTGCAGAGCAGATCCAAGAACAGGGAAGCGACTACGATTCCGAGGAAGTCCTTGAAGTCACCTTAGTACAAGCTCAACACAAATCCCTGCGCAAAAGATTCAGGAGCTCAATACAAACGATCTCAGCTTCACCTTAGATGGCGTCCTTAGCACACTGCAACAAGGGTCAGCGGAGAATGGTGTGGGTAGCTCCGTAGAGCTCCGCTACCATGTAGAAAAAGCGCCGTGCACAGATCTGCGGTCAGATCCAACGCTTCTCTAAATTTCTACAGAACTACGCGGGCAAACGCGTACGTCAACCACGCACACCAAACACAAGCGCAGCGCGTNAGCGCGTAAGTCCCTAACTAATTAAACTAAAGCAATACCGTGTCAAAAGGAATGTTTCTTCCACGACTCCCACATGCTGACGTCAAGCTCCTTCTTTTCGCTCCAGACGCAGCACGATCAGTCACAGAGAAAACAAACACAACAAACAACACAAACAAAACACAAGAAAACGGAAAAGAACGAAGGGAAGATGTTCGTGTTCCCCTTTGTCGGTCTGTCTTATGTCAAGTTATGTGACACAGCAGCTTCTGTTCATTAGATGAACTTCTGACACCAGTCCTTCGAGCCGATGTCTCAACTGGTAAACTCGATTTCAGGTTTCCAGTTAACAAACCTCAAGTTCTTCAAATAAAGGTTTGTTGAAACTATTCCAGCTGCTAGGAGTCTACAAAACTCAATTTCACTAGATGAATTCAAAATCATCTAAACACTTCCAAAAGTTCGCAAATCAAACTGGTTCTCATCCAAACGTGAATAACCAGCTCACTAGTCAAACTTGTGACTAACTTCTCAAGAACGAAGTGATTCACACAAGGTATCTGTACAACCTTCTTCTGAATACAAAACATAGTCAGAACACAAAGTTCTTTCTCCAAATCAGTTTTCCACATAGAGATAGCATCTCACAGTTTCCAATCTCAATGGAGAATAGAATGTTCTATTCGACATTGTCAATGTAGGTCAGCCAAATACAGTTGTATCGCTGAAGTCTTTCGACCACTGTAATAGCCAATCCACAATGTNCACAGTTTCCAATCTCAATGGAGAATAGAATGTTCTATTCGACATTGTCAATGTAGGTCAGCCAAATACAGTTGTATCGCTGAAGTCTTTCGACCACTGTAATAGCCAATCCACAATGTGGATCAAAGTCGTCTCAAAACAATGTCGTCCTCACAGAGATAATCAAAGTCATCTCAGGAACGATAAAGCACACCATAAGATCAAGTGTATGATCCACAGGCCACGATGACGATGATGTAGGTATGGTCCTCACAATACCGAAACATCTCATCACAAAACTCTCAGACAAATAAGATGCCTAAATATGATCATTGTCCTCACAATGCCAATGCATCTCAAGGTCCAAGTTCAAAGCATAATAGATTCTCTCCATCAGATATTTCCAGCTAGCTTAAACTCTTCTCCAAGAGTTTATAGCTNGCCAATGCATCTCAAGGTCCAAGTTCAAAGCATAATAGATTCTCTCCATCAGATATTTCCAGCTAGCTTAAACTCTTCTCCAAGAGTTTATAGCTGTGTTCTCATCACTTGGAGAGAATGACCTTCCCAACGTCGAAGACGTAATAAACAATTCCAATGTCAAACCAATGTAGGTATTTTCAGCTCAAGCAATAAGCCATACCAGNCAACGTCGAAGACGTAATAAACAATTCCAATGTCAAACCAATGTAGGTATTTTCAGCTCAAGCAATAAGCCATACCAGACTCAAGTCGAATCCAGAATAAGATGTAGAACTGATCCATACACCACAATCACTGGTCAACACTGATCAATGACATCATCCTGATGTCAGAAACGACAAGTCCGAAAACTAATAGAATATCGTGANATATCGTGACACAGGATGGCCACATACAAGATCCTTTCCGCAATAAGTAGAGTGTTCTCTGCCAATCTTCCATGACTTCTTGCAGTAACCTTCCACATATCCTCTGTGCATAGTTTGTAATGATGAATGGTATGTCGCTTCACCTTTACCCAAAGGGTGGTCTCACACAGGGTGTCAAATTTCCATAGATAGCTTTGTTGGGTTCCTCTGCAAATGAGGGAATTACTTTCATCTGTGCGATCATCGCTAACTCGATCGCATTGGATTTAGTTTTGAAAGCGGTGTGCACCGCAAGAGTGCACTATAGCTCCCAATGATGATGATGCTTGGAAAAGAACAACTGAGCGGACTCTGAGTGTGCCCTGAGTGTCGCAGCTATTGCTGTCATTTTCACCTTAGATATTGTTTCACCTTCCCGTTTCACCCTTTTTTCGATTCTCACCACTCTCGTTGCGACCCGGCGTTGTTCGGTGTTTGCTTCGAAGTGCCTGGGTGATGTCATGCCTATTGGCTGCTCTTTGTGATCTCGGGGATCCTGGCTGGGGGATCCCTGGTTTCCGCGTGGAGCTTTGTTGCTTCTCTCACCCACTAACGTGGCCTTATTCCCATTGCTGGTTGCGATCCCACTTTTTTCTGTCGTTTTTGTTTGGTGTTTGTTCTGGTTGTGTGTTTTTCCTGCTTTTGCTTTGTAATTTTGGGTTTGCTTTCTTGTCTGTTCTTTTGCTGGGACAGTTTCTGGATTGCGTACTGGTCCACGACCGGCACTTTTGTGGCTTTCTACCAATTGACAGCCCTGCATGCAACTACAATTCACCTGTTTGATGCGATTGAATGTGTGTAACGACCTGGCGGAAGCCGTGAAGGCGTTGGACGGAAAAAACAGGTTCTGTTTTCTACCCTGAAAAGTTGCACCTTTGCACTCTACTTCCAGATTTGGTGCAGACGGATAAGTTTACAGGATACCAGTTCCCTCTTGTGGCCCCCTACCTATGGCGGCTTCAAATTGTAAAAAGTAGCATCATCCCACTCTTGGAAAATGATGTAGCAGTCATTGACTCAGAGCTTGGCTTTGCACTCATTAATGCGTTTTCAGCGAATTATCAACGAGCAAGACTGCAGAGACATTNAAAAAGTAGCATCATCCCACTCTTGGAAAATGATGTAGCAGTCATTGACTCAGAGCTTGGCTTTGCACTCATTAATGCGTTTTCAGCGAATTATCAACGAGCAAGACTGCAGAGACATTCGCACAGCCTGCTGTTGCATAAGAAGTCTGCGCATTCGAGTAGAAGCCCGTGCCAATGTTACGGAACGTGAAGTGATTAGTCGACAGCTTCAGCTCATGNCACGCCTCAACACGTACCGCCAGTTCCCGCACCAGCTGCCTCAGTGGATGAGGGTGACTTGGTCCCCAGCGAGGGTTGAAGCTACCAACTTTCGTTGTTGAAAGCCGTGAATATCAACGGTCAGCCAAATACAGTTGTATCGCTGAAGTCTTTCGACCACTGTAATAGCCAATCCACAATGTAGATCAAAGTCGTCCCAAAACAATGTCGTCCTCACAGAGATAATCAAAGTCATCTCAGGAACGATAAAGCACACCATAAGATCAAGTGTATGATCCACAGGCCACGATGACGATGATGTAGGTATTGTCCTCACNTAATCAAAGTCATCTCAGGAACGATAAAGCACACCATAAGATCAAGTGTATGATCCACAGGCCACGATGACGATGATGTAGGTATTGTCCTCACAATACCGAAACATCTCATCACAAAACTCTCAGACAAATAAGATGCCCAAATATGATCATTGTCCTCACAATGCCAATGCATCTCAAGGTCCAAGTTCAAAGCATAATAGATNNNAGCTGTGTTCTCATCACTTGGAGAGAATGACCTTCCCAACGTCGAAGACGTAATAAACAATTCCAATGTCAAACCAATGTAGGTATTTTCAGCTCAAGCAATAAGCCATACCAGACTCATGTCGAATCCAGAATAAGATGTAGAACTGATCCATACACCACAATCACTGGTCAACACTGATCAATGACATCATCCTGATGTCAGAAACGACAAGTCCGAAAACTAATAGAATATCGTGANAGAATAAGATGTAGAACTGATCCATACACCACAATCACTGGTCAACACTGATCAATGACATCATCCTGATGTCAGAAACGACAAGTCCGAAAACTAATAGAATATCGTGACACAGGATGCCACATACAAGATCCTTTCCGCAACAAGTAGAGTGTTCTCTACCAATCTTCCATGACTTCTTGCAGTAACCTTCCACATATCCTCTGTGCATAGTTTGTAATGATGAATGGCATGTCGCTTCACCTTTACCCAAAGGGTAGTCTNGTGTTCTCTACCAATCTTCCATGACTTCTTGCAGTAACCTTCCACATATCCTCTGTGCATAGTTTGTAATGATGAATGGCATGTCGCTTCACCTTTACCCAAAGGGTAGTCTCACACAGCAGAGTGTCAAATTTCCATAGAAAGATAGCTTTGTTGGGTTCCTCTGCAAATGAGGAATTACTTTCATCTGTGCGATCATCGCAACTCGATCGCATTGGATTTAGTTTCGAAAGCGGTTTGCACCGCAAGAGTGCACTAAAGCTCCCAATGATGATGATGCTTGGAAAAGAACAACTGAGCGGACTCTGAGTGTGCCCTGAGTGTCGCAGCTATTGCTGTCATTTGCACCATAGATATTGTTTCACCTTCTCGTTTCACCCTTTTTTCGATTCTCACCGCTCTCGTTGGGACCCGGCGTTGTTCGGTGTTTGCTTCGAAGTGCCTGGGTGATGTTATGCCTGAACGGCTGCTCTTTGTGATCTCGGGGATTCTGGCTGGGGGGATCCCTGGTTTCCGCGTGGAGCTTTGTTGCTTCTCTCACCCACTAACGTGGCCGTATTCCCATTGCTGGTTGCGATCCCACTTTTTTCTGTCGTTTTTGTTTGGTGTTTGTTCTGGTTGTGTGTTTTTTCTGCTTTTGCTTTGTTGTTTTTGGGTTTCCTTTCTTCTCTGTTCTTTTGCTGGGACAGTTTCTGGACTGCGTACTGGTCCACAACCGGCACTTTTGTGGCTTTCTACCAATTGACAGCCCTGCATGCAACTACAATTCACTTGTTTGATGCGATTGAATGTGTGTAACGACCTGGCGGAAGCCGTGAAGGCGTTTGACGGAAAAAACAGGTTCTGTTTTCTACCCTGAAAAGTTGCATGTTTGCACTCTACTTCCAAGTTTGGTGCAGACGGATAGTTTACAGGATACCAATTCCCTCTTGTGGCCCCCTACCTATGGCGGCTTCAAATTGCAAAAAGTAGCATCATCCCACTCTTGGAAAATGATGTAGCAGTCATTGACTCAGAGCTTGGCTTTGCACTCATTAATGCGTTTTCAGCGAATTATCAACGTCGTTCTGACGTCTCTGTAACGCACAGCCTGCTGTTGCATAAGAAGTCTGCGCATTCGAGTAGAAGCCCGTGCCAATGTTACGGAACGTGAAGTGATTAGTCGACAGCTTCAGCTCATGCATGTGAGCGTACAACATTACCGGACTGAGGACCTTAACACAGCTGACACAAGTTGCCTGTCCAGAACCTCGTTTGAACATTTTGAGGGTAGACCTGGTCTAGGCAGAGAAAACGCTCGTATTCCTACACCAAGGTAACTGAGCTAGCCACCATGATCATCTGACTGCATTTGATGCCGTTGATTTCAACACTTGCTAAGTGACTGCTCGAGCTGCGCAACGCTTTCAAGCCTGCATCCAGATTGTCGAGCTCGCCCTGCACGAACTCGATCGCATTGGATTCAGTTTTGAAAGCGATATACAACGCCAGAGTGCACTGCAACTCCCATATATGGGTACAATTTCCCATATCACGAAACTGCATAGCATGAGCACTCGCATAGTGAAGCTGCTCACAATACCGGTGCAATATGATGATTGGAAAAGCAGTATATGGAAATTTGACACCCTGTGTGAGACCACCCTTTGGGTAAAGGTGAAGCGACATGCCATTCATCATTGTGTACAAACTATGCACAGAGGATATGTGGAAGGTTACTGCAAGAAGTCATGGAAGATTGGTAGAGAACACTCTACTTATTGCGGAAAGGATCTTGTATGTGGCCATCCTGTGGCACGATATTCTATTAGTCTTCGGACTTGTCGTTTCTGACATCAGGATGATGTCATTGATCAGTGTTGACCAGTGATTGTGGTATATGGATCAGTTCTACATCTTATTCTGGATTCGACTNATATTCTATTAGTCTTCGGACTTGTCGTTTCTGACATCAGGATGATGTCATTGATCAGTGTTGACCAGTGATTGTGGTATATGGATCAGTTCTACATCTTATTCTGGATTCGACTTGAGCCTGGTATGGCTTATTGCTTGAGCTGAAAATACCTACATTGGTTTGACATTGGAATTGTTTATTACGTCTTCGACGTTGGGAAGGTNAGTTTAAGCTAGCTGGAAATATCTGATGGAGAGAATCTATTATGCTTTGAACTTGGACCTTGAGATGCATTGGCATTGTGAGGACAATGATCATATTTGGGCATCTTATTTGTCTGAGAATTTTGTGATGAGATGTTTCGGTATTGTGAGGACAATACCTACATCATCGTCATCGTGGCCTGTGGATCATACACTTGATCTTATGGTGTGCTTTATCGTTCCTGAGATGACTTTGATTANTACATCATCGTCATCGTGGCCTGTGGATCATACACTTGATCTTATGGTGTGCTTTATCGTTCCTGAGATGACTTTGATTATCTCTGTGAGGACGACATTGTTTTGAGACGACTTTGATCTACATTGTGGATTGGCTATTACAGTGGTCGAAAGACTTCAGCGATACAACTGTATTTGGCTGACCTACATTGACAATGTCGAATAGAACATTNCGACATTGTTTTGAGACGACTTTGATCTACATTGTGGATTGGCTATTACAGTGGTCGAAAGACTTCAGCGATACAACTGTATTTGGCTGACCTACATTGACAATGTCGAATAGAACATTGTATTCTCCATTGAGATTGGAAACTGTGAGATGCTATCTCTATGTGGAAAACTGATTTGGAGAAAGAACTTTGTGTTCTAACTATGTTTTGTATTCAGAAGAAGGTTGTACAGATACCTTGTGTGAATCACTTCGTTCTTGAGAAGTTAGTGTGTTAAAACTGATTACTCGACCAATAAGTGCAAACCTACTCTTGGTCTTTGATTTGAGAACTTTTGGAAGTGTTTCGATGATTTTGAATTCATCTAGTGAAATTGAGTTTTGTAGACTTGTAGCAGCTGGAATAGTTTCAACAAACCTTTATTTGAAGAACTTGAGGTTTGTTAACTGGAAACCTGGAATCGAGTTTACCAGTTGAGACATCGGCTCGAAGGACTGGTGTCAGAAGTTCNTAGCAGCTGGAATAGTTTCAACAAACCTTTATTTGAAGAACTTGAGGTTTGTTAACTGGAAACCTGGAATCGAGTTTACCAGTTGAGACATCGGCTCGAAGGACTGGTGTCAGAAGTTCATTTAATGAACAGAAGCTGCTGTGTCACATAACTTGACATAAGACAGATCAGCAGAGGGAACACGTTCTTCCTCTTTCTTGAAAACCAAACAAACACAAACAAACAACACAACACAAAGAAACTGAGATCGTGCTGCGTCTGGAGCGAAAAGAAGGAGCTTGACGTCAGCATGTGGGAGTCGTGGAAGAAACATTTCTTTGACACGGTATTGCTTTAGATTAATTAGTTAGGGACTTACGCGCTGCACTTGTGTTTGGTGTGCGTGGTTGACGTACGCGTTTGCCCGCGTAGTTCTGTAGAAATTTAGAGAAGCGTTGGATCTGACCGCAGATCTGCGNTTAATTAGTTAGGGACTTACGCGCTGCACTTGTGTTTGGTGTGCGTGGTTGACGTACGCGTTTGCCCGCGTAGTTCTGTAGAAATTTAGAGAAGCGTTGGATCTGACCGCAGATCTGCGCACGGCGCTTTTTCTACATGGTAGCGGAGCTCTACGGAGCTACCCACACCATCCTCCGCTGACCCTTGTTGCAGTGTGCTAAGGACGCCATCTAAGGTGAAGCTGAGATCGTTTGTATTGAGCTCCTGAATCTTTTGCGCAGGGATTTGTGTTGAGCTTGTACTAAGGTTCTGAAGTGATCACTAGGTTGGTACATTGCGGATGTAAAGTCAAGGGCATCGAAGAGCTTGAGTATTCTCGATTCAGATGAGACGTGTTTTTGTTTCACTTGTGTGGCATGTTGACTGTNCGAAGAGCTTGAGTATTCTCGATTCAGATGAGACGTGTTTTTGTTTCACTTGTGTGGCATGTTGACTGTGAGGTCATTGGTTGAAGGTGACTTGTCAAGTGATTGCCAGAGATGACATGTTTTGAAATGCTTGGAGTATCTCGACAGGCTGAGGTTGGGAGTAAGTCCCGGGGACACAAGGGAGGTGTTTGGACAGTGAAGGCTCCGACAACCTGCCTGGAGATGAACATTGAGAGTATCGCGATAGGCTGAGGTTGGGAGTAAGTCCCGGAGACACAAGTGAGGTGTTTGGACAGTGAAGACTCCGACAACCTGCCTTGAAATGAGTTAGGTAGAGAGAAGTCTGTGCGGTGATTTGGATGACAGGCTGAGGTTTGGAGTAGGTTCTTGAGACACAATGGATGTTTGGACAAGCGAGAACCCCGACCATTTGTCTGGTTTCCAGGCAAGTTGTCGGAGTTCTTGAGTGTGTAGAATGCTTGTAGAAATTGACCTGTTTGGAGAGTTTGAAACCACTGTACCCTATTTGGCTCGAGAAATTTGGTTATCAAGGAACTTCGCAATAGTTTTGCCTAAGATGGATGCCAGAGATAGATCCAGAGATCGGAGGAGAGACAATGTTGTGTATGAGGCAGAGAATGAACAACTCCTTTGCCGAATTATTGAGATAGAGAAGTTGCAAGGTGTCATAAGGTTGCTACAGACACAGATCGTACTCCTGGAGTGGCTGATACCGCTATTGGAAGATCTGCAAATTAACCGAAGCAACTTGGATAACATCATGATGCTGAAGGACAATCTCATGGGCATAGAAAGGGAGTTGCAGCATCGATCCTGTGAAGTGCGAGGACAGATACTTGCACGGTATCACAGAGCATTGGATAGGTGAAATATCATGGGCATAGGCGATGGAGTTCCTGGCAAAAGTGGTAAGCGAGAGTAAAATAAGTATCAACGGCTGAGCTGCATGTGATGTTGTGCTGCAGTTGCGTTGCATGTGAGATTTGTGATTTAGTTGTGTAAGAGGTTTTGTGACTTTGGCTAGAGAAAGAGAGAGAGAGCCTGGAGAGTCACTAGGAAACCAGGAGGCTTGGTGATTTTGGCAGAGAGTGAGAGAAAGTGCCTGGAGAATCACTAGAGAGCATTGGAAAGAGTTAGAAGGAAAGTGGGCTGTACGGCAGGGTGCTGCATAGGTCCATATTGAAAGTAAGAAAGAGTAACATCTCGACAGGTTGGTCAGGTTGTAGATGATTCAGGACGCACGGAGTGCACAGTGCGTGGTGCTACTGAGCCTGGCGTCATGCCTGGAGATGACAGTTTGAGTTGAGAAAGATCGGCATGAGAACCCGGAATGGTTGGTGACCAGGTTTAGCTGCCACAGAGTTGAGAAAGATTGGCATGAGAACCCGGAATGGTCAGTAACCAAGTTTAGTTGCCACAGAGTTAAGAAAAGCGTTGGCATGAGAACCCGGAATGGTCAGTGACCAGGTTTAGTTGCCCAGAGTTGAGAAAGATCGGCATGAGAACCCGGAATGGTTGGTGACCAGGTTTAGTTGCCATAGATTTGAGAAACGTTGGCATGAGAACCACGGAGGGTCGAGTTTGCTTTGTCAGTGACCTTGGTTTAGTTGCCACATTTGCAATGTAATGCGTGAATAATTGAACACCTGAGGTTCAGTAGTGTGCAGGAGCAGTGGAGCTTGACGGATGTTTGCACTGACTGGTGACCTTGAGATTGAAGCCTGAAGCATTGTTGTTTGCCTGGCAGTGTAGGTACTAGAGTGCTGAGAGAGAGAGATAGGAACCGTCATGGCACTGGAGGCACAGTGGAACTTGGTGTTGAGACTGTGAGTTGACAACGGAGTGAGCTGTGTTTGCCTGTTTGGGAAAGTTGGTTTGATTTCTCAGGTGCATCAGGTAACCTAGGATGTAGTTTGAACTGCAGTTGTGAATGCGTTTGGTTGGGACAGATGGTGAGTCATTGGAAACGACCTGAGCTGTGTAGGAAGTGGAAACTGTCTTGAACTGTATTTTTAAACGAAACGGGAAACTTTGTTGTGAGTTTGTTTTCCATATTTTTGACCGGAATGTGGACAGTTTTGCAGCGTCGTAGGCAGGTCAGGTATGACTTACGTTCTTTGGATTGGTGCAGTTGCTTGTGAAACCTGGGACAGATGCAGAGAAGCCACAGTGAACCCTGAGACAGGTAAGTACTCTGAAGTTGTTGTCAGACTGACTGGACTTTGTGTGAAGACAACTTGAATGCAAGTATTCCCTTTTGGCTTATAGCAATCATACCGTACCTCTCTAGATGGATGGACGAGCAAGGAGATATCTGCAAGCCAGTTTGACTGTGAGATGAGCTCTATGGTCTTTATAGCAATGATTGCCAGTGTGGTTTGCCTACGATGGTTGTGGCATTTCCTTTGGTAGAGATGTAGTTGAGAGCAAGATGCTTGTGATGTTGGTCGACTCCGGAATGGTTTCCTTTGCGAACCTGGGTCATGTTGAATGGACATCTTGTACTACCAGAAGGCTGGCATGGAGTTTGCGAGATCTACAGCACTGGAGCTTTGCAGAGGATCCTGAGAGGAAGTAGAGCGGTAGTATAGTTTGTGCGTTTGCGTGTTGCTCAGAGTGAAAAGCAAGAGAGGGAATCTGGGATTTGAGATTTGCAATTTTCTTTTGAGTTGAAGAGTTTTGACTTACAACAGAAAAGAAAAGAAATGGGCTGGATGGCAGAGGCGCTGCATAGGTCCATAGGGAACTGGACGGCAGGGGCGATTACGACTTGCATAGGTTCCGGAAGGAAAAGAAAAGTTGTAGAAAGTCAAAACGTGGACCAGATTGCAAGACGTTGCAAGGTTCACACGTGAGCTAGATTGCAGACGTGCATAGGCTCAGAGAACAAATTTAAGTAAAAGAGAGAAAGACAGAGGGAACTGGACGGCAGGGGCGATTACGACTTGCATAGGTTCCGAAACGTGAGACTGACGGAAATGAATGTAAATGTGCTGTCAGTTTGTAGCTCGACATACTGTCTAGGTGAGAGACGAAGTATGGAGCTGTCTATTATGCTGGACTGGACGTGACATTTTTGTCTTGACTTCCCATGTCTGTATAGATTTCATTCCATCGTTGCTGTTTTACTATAAGACAACTTTGGCTCAGTGTTTTTGCATTTCAGCTGCCCTCGCATTAGCTTTGAGATACTATGGCATCAACGGCAATGGAATCCATTCGTCTTTGGTTGGCATTGACTCCTAAGCAGTTTGAGGACTTGAACAATGGGAAGGAGGTTCAGCCTGACGAATATTCCAAGAGGTTTGGACTACGAAAAGACCCGGTTGCTGCCGTCGAGCGTGCTCAGTACTTCAATGATTGGACACCGGAAGGTCCCAAGGGTGAGTTTTGTGCCAAAGACTATGTTCTGGTCGAGGTCGAGGTGACCGCCATCGGCTATCTTCAGAAAGCTGAGTCTGGAGTTCTCTTGAAATATAAACCAAATGAGTACCGCTGGCAGGGAGCGATGCGATCCGAAGAGTATGACCAGTGCGGGAATCTTCTATACCGATTCTCTAAGGAGGCTCACCAAATCATTTAAGCACAGAAGAAATAGAGGACAATAGATATTTCCTCTATGTACAGTTTTCTAATGGTACCAAGTCGGGTGGTAATGCTAGACTTGGAGGCTGATGACAGCTGCGAGGCGAAAAGCAAAAGCTGTAGTGAAAGAGCTGTCAAGCTGAGATTGGAGTGAGATTACAATTTTGGGATGTCTTGGAATTTCAGAGTTTTGGACGATTTCGGACTGGACGGAACTTGGACTTGTGGAACTCAGTTTGTGTGATTTTTGTCAGCTGTCACGAGTTTTGCATGAGTTTTCATTTTTTGCTGCATGACATGTCTATGGGTTTCATGTGCACGGAAACCACGGTGATCTGTTTTGCAGTTTTGTGAAGAGTTGTGCATGCAGACAGTTGGATTTGGATTGAGTTTGCGGTTTGCCACAAGTTTGCACTATTTTTTGTTTTGGTCTGAGACATTGGAGTTTGGTCGATCACATATTACCTATCAAGATGTGCGGCACGCATCTTGGGGTAGTAGTGAGTGTGATCTTTGTCGGAAGTGTCATTCATCTGTTAAGGTGTGAGTCACGCACCTTAGGATGAACAAGAGAGAGTTTGTGCCTGGCATGGCATGAAATGGCTGAGTTGTGGTCTGCATGGTCATTATAGGGATTGTCAAGTTGAATTGCAGATTATGCCCAAGCTGTATTTGGGTCCCGGCTTATCCCAGCGGGTGCATCAGGCCTTGTGTAGGAGACTTGAGCAATTCATGGCAGCGAACGTTGCCGGTTCCGCAGCTCCAGCAGCCCCAGCAGTTCCAATGGCAGAGGGAGAGCTTCCCTTGTCTGAGAATCCACCGTTGACGGCACAGACAGGAGTAGCCGAGACGGATTCCGAGAAAGAGAAAGAGCAGGATACTATCCATGTGGATGGAGAAGACAAGGATGAAGGAGATGCTGGAAGAGATGACGACAGATCAAGATCTCCGAGGCTGAGAAGGCATCATGAGTCCTGTGATCCCAATGAGACGGCCGACTTGTTGAGTTCTACCACGGGCTTGGCTGTGGGAATCACGTCCATGGTCGCGGCGTTGAAGGGATCGACGGACAAACTTGAGATCTTGATTAAGAGTACCCACACTTTGCAGTCTGACCTTTGCAGATCCCTGGAAGCCGTTGGAGAAGCTGTCACCAACATGGCTCGTGCTTCTGAGTCCCTTGCAGCAGGGGTGAATCATAACACCAGCAGGGTTGGAGCGATGGTAGGTGAACTTACCAAGCTCAAGAAGCACGTTGAATGGTCGCTTGACGCTTCAATGAAGGACACTCTTCGTGACAACAAGAAGGGTCGCCTGGAAAGGGATCAGTCGTTGCAAGACATCATGTCGCAACTCCATGAGAGCATGGATAAACTCCAGGAAAGCCTCAAGATGGTGGCAGAAAGAATCGAAAGGGCAACGCCACAGGCTGAAATCAGGGGAACGCCACCGGCAGAAACTCCCCCGGCGTATGACCCGCCATTGGCACCTATGGATCCGCCATTGGCCCCTATGACTCCAGCCATGGCACCAGCTGGATCTGGCAAAAGTGTCCCACCGCCTCCGGCGATTCCGCCAAGGCCGGCAATTCCAGCGCCACCAACATTGCAGACAGTTCGATTTGCAGGGTATAGCCCGGCGCGGATGGGTGAAGTTCCGATGAGCTATCCCCTGGGTTTGGAGGTTAAGGACATGAAGTCGCCACCTACTCAGGTGATCGAGGAGGTCACGGGACGTGTCAGAGCTGTTTCACCCACACCACGTCACGATCCTCTGACGGGGACCGCAGCGTTTTCCCCTCTGGGGTATATGCAGATTCAGGGGACGCGGGAATACCGCAGGGTNTGCGGATTAGCTGAAACAGTTGGCCTTTGTTTTCGCGTTGACTCCGATCGTGCGACGTTAGGTTTCGTCTTGGGTCTCGTGTGTGTGTGTGTGTGTTTTGTTTTGTTGTTGTTGTTGTTGTTGTTGTTTTGTTTGTTGTAGAAAGACAACAGCACTGTAGGTATGTCGTTATCGACGCCATGGGTTTATCCGAGGAACTGAATTTTGGAAGACGAGCTTAGTACTGGAAANTTTGGACTGAGTCTGGTATTCCAACATCTGGCTTTCGCGACAGAGAAGATTTTGAATTTGGAAGCTACGACATTATGCATGAGTCGAACGAGATGAGTTTTGGATGATGCTTTATCATCGGCCGTTAGTTTTGGAAGCACGTATACCTTTTGGATATTTTGATCATGAATATGATCTGGAACGTGAACATTTTTTTCAAGTACGAAAGTGGAGTGAGTGGATGAGATGTCATGTCGAAAGGGGGTATGGAAATTTGACACCCTGTGTGAGACCACCCTTTGGGTAAAGGTGAAGCGACATGCCATTCATCATTGTGTACAAACTATGCACAGAGGATAT
>BGNK01002185.1:587-25502 GCA_003297005.1 Symbiodinium sp. clade A Y106 | reverse complement strand
TGAACAGAAGCTGCTGTGTCACATAACTTGACATAAGACAGATCAGCAGAGGGAACACGTTCTTCCTCTTTCTTGTTTTGGTTTGTTTGTGTTTGTTTGTTGTGTTGTGTTTCTTTGACTGATCGTGCTGCGTCTGGAGCGAAAAGAAGGAGCTTGACGTCAGCATGTGGGAGTCGTGGAAGAAACATTTCTTTTGACACGGTATTGCTTTAGTTTAATTAGTTAGGGACTTACGCGCTNACGCGCTGCGCTTGTGTTTGGTGTGCGTGGTTGACGTACGCGTTTGCCCGCGTAGTTCTGTAGAAATTTAGAGAAGCGTTGGATCTGACCGCAGATCTGTGCACGGCGCTTTTTCTACACTTTCGTTGCTTGCCCCCCGTCCATGGAACAAAGCTGAAACATTTGGGCGATGAGCGGGTGAGTCTGCTTGTCACGCAGGATGCGCGTCATCTCGCGAGTAAATGCCGCAGGGTTATTCAACTAGTTTCTTCGCTTCTGCCAGCGGCTTGTCCAGGACAATGGCAATGAGCATTTCACCACCATCTTTGTGGATTATGGTTGGTCGGCCAGCTTGTATCTCTGCAAGGATTGCTACTGCCTTGTTTTCACACAAAGTGCGTTCCCATTCCTCCAGAGCTCTTTGCGCTAGGGTGTCAGTCTGCGGTGGGGCTTTCAGGGCAGCTGGTGTCCCTAACGCTCGTAGGAAGGGGCTATCAGGAGGAATAGGGGGTGGGAAACGCTGAATGGCCGCGACGGCACGTTGAACGTCATTTGCCTGTACATCATAAGACGTGGTCGTTTTTTTGCTGATGGCAGGTTCAGAGTCAGCCCATAGTTGCTCCAGTGTATATCCTGGTTTTGGTTCCATATACTTGCGGTTCCACACTGCATGATGAGACCATTGAGGCGCGTCATGGTTGATTTCAACAGAATCTCGTTTCATGTCATATTCTTTGAGCATATCATCTAATTCTTGTAAACTAGCAGCTCTATGAATGCAACATTGTCTGACCGCGCCATCGATGTGGAGTGGCCATCCCACTGGCATGTGGGAGTCTTCCAGGAGTCCGTCACCATTTTGCTCTATGATTGTACCTAGCATTGGGACATCAATAGTCGCTTTGAGGCTGACTTGAGCACGTTTGCACTTCCATGTGTCAGGTGCCAAGAGGCCTCTGCTAGCCAACAGCTCGAGCGACGGGAATTGCGGTTGGTCAGTCGTTGGTAGCACTTCTTCTTTGATGACTAACTTCAGCTCGTGGAGTGGCTGGGCTTGCTCCTTGTGAGGGTCTTGGGATAGCTGAGGAGTAGCGTCCTTAGGTGTTGTGTCTTCAAACCAGGTGGGGCGGACTGGCTGGACTCCTATGGGACTTGCAGAACTCGCAGTTTTAATGCTTTCTCTGCGCAGGCTATGGTAGACGGGTGGGATAAACTGCACATTCCAAATGACCTGCAAATTTTGCGGCTTTACTTCAGGCGTGATGCATCTTACCTGGCCATCGATCACTCTGGNGCTTTCTCTGCGCAGGCTATGGTAGACGGGTGGGATAAACTGCACATTCCAAATGACCTGCAAATTTTGCGGCTTTACTTCAGGCGTGATGCATCTTACCTGGCCATCGATCACTCTGGTATATGATTCAGAGCGGTCGAAGGACGCTGTGACTTTCCAGGCCTAGATACAGCTCTCTGAACCAGTATTCCTTGAGCATCATAAAGGAAAGGTGAGGTGCCCTCACTTCCATTACGTGCCTGGCTGGCATTAGAAGGGTTACCATCCATTCAGCTAAGAATTCAATCATCTTGACTTCANACCAGTATTCCTTGAGCATCATAAAGGAAAGGTGAGGTGCCCTCACTTCCATTACGTGCCTGGCTGGCATTAGAAGGGTTACCATCCATTCAGCTAAGAATTCAATCATCTTGACTTCAAGTTTAGGGAGGATGGCTTGAACCGCTCGGAGTGAGCCTGCGATGTCCGGGACGTGCCTACGCGAGGGCAATCCAACTGTTCGCTTGGCATACTCGTCAGCGAAGTAAAGTCTGCACAACTTGGAGACCCACTGGCTTGGTTTCTCCATGTCAATGGTGATCTTAGCTAAGGGCCATGGGTCTGGGAGCGTGGATAGGCAATGCAATGATTCGGAGGTGAGGTCTGCTGAGATTACTGGGAGGGCTTCTCCGTGCGGGCGATAGTCAGCTGGAGGTCCAACCGTGCCTTTACTTTTTTGCGTGTGGGTGCGGGCGGCACTATGCACAGCTTGGATGGTGGTTTCGTATTGGCTGACCATGGCTCTTAAGTATTTGCATGCACGGACAGCTGCTCTTCTTGTGTTTGGCCCATCCTCTGGCTGGTTCTTGGCAGCGACTGCAAGGATGTCTCTCGCCTCTTCTTCTGGCGACCGTTTGGGTTCCGCATCAGGTGCAGGTGCATCGAGAGCGGTACCTTGGACTGGCGCCTCTGTTGCGCGTGGCAGGTGGTCTGGGATTGGCAAATTCGGGTGTAATCGCCATCCATCAAAAAAATATATGCCAGGCAGAGACAGGATCTCTTGGTCTGGGCCTGTCTGCGCTACTATATGCCCGGTGCGTGCTTTGTACAGTCCTGAGGGTAGGCACACATAGGTGGGAAAGGGTGTGCGGTCAGCAGCGTAGGCATATAGGACAACTTCGGAGAAAGGGAGATGCTGCTTGGGGAGCCACTTGTGTTGGGTTCTCAAGCCTGCTTGAATTTCTTGAAAGCGCCCTCTGTCTAGCCATCGAAGGTCTGACCCTCGCACCAATATCAGTCGGTATCTTGCTCGCTTGACCTCATCAGCTTGCTGATCGTAGATTTGTTGGCGATTGCAAGGGGCGGGTACTCCCAGGTTGGTGGTGAATTCACGTGGCCACAACTAGTTGGCACCTGCTTAACATCTGCCTTCTTTCCCTCGGATTGATATCAAATTTGGTGTGGGAGTAGCTACTTTTGTTGCGCTCTTGGTCTCCGACTAGCTTGCCTATGCGCCCAAGCACCCCCGACGGGGGGTCGAGCCACAGGAGCAGGTCAGCGAAGGAGCGGGTGCCAGAGTTTTCTTTGCATATGAACAAGATTTTAAGGCTGTCCGTTACATCAAGTTCCAGGAGGGCTAGAATGAGGACGGCCATTGACTTGGATTTGCCTGCCCCAAATAACCCTTGGATGCACAGATCCAGCCGATTGGTGAGTAGCGCCATGGTGACTGCGCATAGCGTGCCTGGGACGTGTCCATCAAGTTCCGCGGCAAAGGAGATTGCTGCACTGCGAGTCCAGTGGTGAGGTTCTCCTTTGATATGGCAGGGAATGAGGACAAGCCGTAATAACTGCCCGCACAGATTGAGAAGGTGTGATCGTTTACCTCCATCCATCCCCTCGACAGCAGCATGGACATTATAGATGCCTAGGCCTAGCTGGTACCTGCAGAGGGGGGTTTGCGACTGCGGTTACTTCGCTGGTGGGCTTGGTGCATCCAAACATCCATAGGTCATGCAGGAGAAACGTAGCGGGCAGGGGGCCTCTATCAGTCTTTACCGTGGCATCAATTGGTGTCAACCCCTGTCCTAGTGCACTGTACCAATCCTGTAGCGCTTGGTACTGTTCTTCGGCAAAGAATTCAATGGCTGGAACTGAAAGGAAGGCCACTTCGACAGCTTTGGAATTGCACTGCCTGTGTATCCGGGTGGCTGGGAGCTCATTCTTATTGCTCAGCAGAGCTGAGAGAGCCGTCATTGCTGCTTTTCGCTCAGAACTACGGGAGGAACCGCAGCCTCCCCCCCAGGGGGGTTGTTCAGTGGTTACCATGCCGAGGGTGGTCTTTCCCCACACTCGACACAGCTGTGTTTCTGCTTGCGCTGATCTCCAAAGCGGCACCCCAGCGAGCAGTTGAAGAAAGGGCAGCGTTTGGGGCCACCATATTTGAACGAGGTGATTTTCTGCCACTCTGCTGCGAGCGGATTGTAAGGACCGAGCCTTAGAGCGTGATCGGCCACACCAGAGCCAAAAAAAACAAAAAACACGAGCATCGCGAGACGGCTTCTTGCTGTCTGGCTTGTCGCGATCAGAGTGCTTTGCTGGAACTGCTTTGGCCTGCTGAAGTTGAACTCTTTGGCGAGCACGCCATTGCTATTCTTCTTGGCCTTGGCTGTGCTTGGTGGAGAAGGTGGTGACGTCGAACGAGCTCGCTTCTTGGGCGGCGTCGTGGGGGCGCTTGTCGCCGCCTGCTTGAACTTGTCCAGTTCCCCACTCGAGCGAGCATCATTCCACAACTGTCTGTGGTTGGTGAGCGCTTCCAAGAGAGCTGCCGAGAAGGTGCCGAACTTCTTCCGCTGATCCGAGCTCCCCGATGAACTTTCTTCCTGATCAGCGAGTCCGCTGCCAGGAGCAGAGCAAGGCCACGGTTCTCACGCCGCCACTCTTCCAGTTCGGCCAGGTATTTGAGAGGGCCGGCCTTGAAGGAGAACTCACAAATGTTTGACTTGGCTCTCTGAACTGGCGGTCAGGCTGGTCGATCGTCACCACTCGCAGCAGATCTTCCGCATTCTTGGAAAGCCCGGACTTCTGAGCGATCTGCTCGTTGCGTGTCCTGATCTCACTCACCTCGTAGAAGTGAACAAAACCATGGACAAGATGATCTTGGACTCTCTCAACGAACTTGCGGTGAGGCTCACGATAGATTGGAAGAACAAAGTCAGGGGGTGCCTGGAGACGAACGTCTCTCTAAATTCGGCATGGTCTTCACCAGGGATCTCCGGCACCTTTGACGGATCTTCTTCCATCGCTTTTGATTTTGTTGCTCTTCCCGTTGTTTCTGCCGCCATACCATGTCGAGATGATACAATGTTATCATCTCTTGCATGAATTAGCCCATGAACTGGCACCTGTCACGCCTCGGTTCTGCGGTTTTGTTTTGTGTTGCTGTGTTTTGTTTTGCGTTGGTGGGTTTGCTTTTGGTTTTGGTGTTTCGTTTTTTGTTTGTTTTGTTTGATGGTGACTTCGTGACGGCCTACTGGACTGCACTCAGGTCCTNTTGTGTTGCTGTGTTTTGTTTTGCGTTGGTGGGTTTGCTTTTGGTTTTGGTGTTTCGTTTTTTGTTTGTTTTGTTTGATGGTGACTTCGTGACGGCCTACTGGACTGCACTCAGGTCCTTTACCAGTTCACTCTTGAGGCCCCTCAATCAGCACACGGCCATGTGTATGCGCTAATTAACTAATGAAACCTAATTTGCAACATGCAATTGAACGTGTTGAACGACCTGGCGGAAGCCATGAAGGCGTTGNCTCTTGAGGCCCCTCAATCAGCACACGGCCATGTGTATGCGCTAATTAACTAATGAAACCTAATTTGCAACATGCAATTGAACGTGTTGAACGACCTGGCGGAAGCCATGAAGGCGTTGGACGGAAAAAAGGATCTTCTTCCATCGCTTTGTTCTGCGAGCTGCAAAATGGTCCTGCATAGTAGAGCATGTCTTCCCCGCTGCCAGTGAGGTCAGAGCCAGTTCTTGAGCAGGTTGATCGGCTCCGAGCTGGGTGTGATCCGGCATCAGAGTCTTGATCGTCTGCTTTCCCTCTTGACGCCCCAGGATTTGCCGCAGCGGGAGCTCAGGCACGGCGTCAGCTGCATAGACCGTGCGATCGACCATCTTTCAAACGATCACTGAAATTGCTTCTTGAAAAAGAAAAACTTGCAGAGCATGCTAAATGAACACACGACAGAAATAAATGCCATAACTTGCAGCACCAATGAAGTATCGCCCACCTGCGAGCAATGAAAACGAAAGTCTTGATTTGCCCTGGAGCTATGGGTCTTGAGCGGTCTCGGCGCCATCATCCAGCACCGCATCAGCTGGCACCTCGAACGGGTGGGAGTGGTCGACCATGTCCTTCACGAGCTGCTGAACCATCTGAGCTGGCACACTCGTGCGATTCCGTGTGTACTTCAAAAGGAGCGGGTCCGGATTCTTCCAGTTTGCCTGCAGGCCGATCTCTTCTGTCGAGCGACCAGCATGCACCGCTGCGTCAAGAAGCGTCACACGAGCAGAGCGCCGTAACCCATGGAGCTTGGATTCTGCCAGCTTGATCGCCTGCTCCTCACCCTAAAAGTACTTTTTCAGGCGAACTTGGCGGAGCCATTGAACTGAACGTTGATAGGCTGCCGCCACATCTCTAAACGCATCGCGGGTGTTCAGATCCCGCATCCAGTAGTCTCTGTCGAAAGACTCCAACCAGAAAATGCTCCAACCAGCAAGCAGCCATCCAGAGTCAGCGAAGCCGACATGGGAACAACGAACTTAGTTCCCCTCCTCTTCCTTTCGACCTTTGTCTGCCATGCCACGCCGAACAGGCCTTCATCCGTGAGGATAAGCTCATGCGGCTTCACATGAACAGCATCGTCAAAACGCAAAGAGGCAAAGATCATGCAGAGCCACCACCAAACAAGAAAGACGAGCTTGATAAGATTTTGAAATATGCTCTGTTTTTGGACCAGCGTGAATGCGATCCGACAATAGTTCCATCGCTCAGAACAGCCATTAGATGGGTCACCTCCAATTTTTTTCTTTTGTCCGAGCCCGTTTCCTTTCGGCGGGTCTACGGTACTTGAGTCTTACTCGCGGACCAGCGGGGAATCGAACCACCACCAGCAGTCTGTCAGCGACACAAGAGTGCCGCGATACCAACTGAGCCACGAGGACGACTATTTTTAGATAGGTCACCTCCAAACTAGCAATTGATTGCCCCGAATTGGCTCACGCGGCATTGCTCGCCGTCCAGGCAGAGATTGTTCAGAAACGCGCGACCGAGGCCAACCCGATCGAGGTGATAGGGTGCATGGAGCAGTTCGGTGGCCGATGATGGGGGAAAACAGGGATACCCTCACCTAGCAACCACTCTTCCCTTTCCCAAGTTGAATATGAGCTGCCATGGTTCTAGGTGCCCCTGATAGTTCTGCCTAAGACGAGCCGGCCCTCCTACCTGTCTCTTCCAGCTTTGCCGCCCATCCAGCGAGCAGCTGTCTCCTGGTTGAGCAACGGCGTAACTGAGGGATCCGACTCCGTCTTCTTGAGGATATTCCTAGGCTGTTGGGCAGCCGAGCAGAGCTTTAACCGTCCGAGCTTGTCTAGCACTGGCAGTTTCTGCACTCAGAGCTGTTGTAACAGGATCACACATGCCAAAGCCAAGCTGGTTGGCTGTAGATTCAAAGAAAGCGTTCTCAATAGAACTAGCCAAACTCCAGTATTGCTCCAGCATGAAACGGGAAGTGCAACTGAAAAGGGGTTTTGCATGAGACATCATGAGACGGTTTCCTTTTTATTTCTGTTTGTTCAACTTGTTTACATTTCGGCATGTGCTGCTCTTTTCATTTGCCGTGTTCAATGTCAGCAAGTTGAGCGATCGTTTACTTGCGAGGGGTCTCATAATCTACACGTTCATGTGTTCATTCCGACCCGGCTCAGGCGATCACCTCAGCGGGAGGGGTGTTGAGTCCAGATCGGACTTGAAGGTAGGATTGTGCTGACTGGCACAGGGCGATCGCCCACGAAGTGAGCCTTCCTTCTCTGTCTGATTTGTTGTAAGTAATTTTAGTGTTTACTGAATTAACTATTCAATTTTCAAATGCAGCTTAATTGCATGTTTATGTCTTGCATGTGCTCGTAGGATCTTTCATTGCGGCATGATCAGGTACGTTTTTGCAGGGTTTCTCTCGGGTTTTGTTAGGCTTCTTAGGTTGTCCCACCCCATATTCTGTTTGATCTAAGCCATCAGGTCGCTCGGAGAGTGTGACCATGGCTCAGTCTCAGAATAGGTGCGCTTCTATGAGGCTCAGGCGATTTTTGCGCTCGCCATGCTCGCTGATCGCTGCAATGGAAGTCACTCTGCTGGTGAGTTCGTGGTGTGAGTTCATGAGTCTTCGTCGGTTCCTGAAGACAGCTCACGAATGGGCCACTTCTAGCGGCTTTTTTTCACCAAGTCCGACACCTCAAATGCTTGGGGCGATTTGGAAAAGGAAAGTGAACTCTTTGCTTGTTTCAACACCTATGCAGTTGCTTACGGTCAAGTTGCTCACCTCTCTTGCGCTCAGGGTAATTCAAGCTCGCTGACTTTTTGACGCTGAAGCAGAGGCCCGGTCGTCAGCCTGTCAGCTGTGGGCATGATCGATGACTTTGTGATTTTCGAGAAGGTCCACAGGGGCTTTGGAGTTGTCAGCAGGGATTGTCGCCGGAGCCGCTTGCTTGTCCTCAGGTCTAAAGCCAGGAGAAGAAGTCTTTGGTGTTGGGAACTGCGTGGGCCATCACGCGAACAGATAGCAAAAAAGGTAACTAACTCACAGACTGTCACGTACAACGACCAACGTCGCGCAGCGACAGCAGCTGCCAACCAACCAGCCGCCTGGCTGCCGGAAAGCACCTTTCTACGACCCCAAACATCCGTACTGCCCCACCACGGGAATGGGAGAGGAGTATCAATCGTACACCGAATGCAAACGTGGACGATCCACCCTATGGAGGCGAAATGGGAGTTGCCATGGCCTTAGATAGACCTCTAGCCGATGCACAGGCGCTTGTCCGCGACCCACGCAAGCTAGTTGCAGAAATCCTACAAATTACTAGGACAAGCAATCGCACCCAGTTGTCGAAACAATGGTTAAAGCCGATGTGCGAGATGAATTACATCTGAGTTTCCGTAGCCTCAGCCAGTTCGTCCATAAGACACACCTCCTTATGGACCTTGTAGCTTGGGATGATGTCAAAGTACATCTTTGCCATGGCGTTCCTAAGCTTTGCACACGATGTCAACTGTCCCAACATCATGGATGCTGTGCCTACATGACATACGCAGCTCAGCTTTCCTTCAAGTTAGTAACACCAATCTTTCATCCACCTCGCTTGACGAAAGAAGCTGCAGTTACCACATGGCGAGAGGCGCGTCCTCTTTTCTCACCATAGCCCTGTCTCACACTTCGTTTCACCTTTCCGTTGACAACGTGACGGTGTCATTGCTAGTCTTACGATTTACAGATTTGTGAGAATTTATGCCCGCGTGGCTTGATCTGTGTGATCTGGGCTCCTGGCTGGGGGGGAGCCCTGGTTTCCGCACAGTGCTGTGTTGCTTTTTCTCACATCTCTTGCATGGCGATTTTGTGATTGGTGTTTCGCTCCTTTTTGTCATTTGTTTTCCCGCCACACCAATCCATTTGATAATGCAAAGCAATTATCTTTAGCAACCGTGCTGTCTGGCCCTATGTCACTGCAATGCTTTTGGTGTTTTGCTTGCGGTTTTATTTGTTTTGTGTTTTGTCTTGTTTTGTTTGCTTTTTTGGCTTTTTGTTGGGTTCTTTCTTGTTCTTTTGGCATCGTGACGGCCTATTGGACTGTGTACTGGTCCTATTTCAGCACTGCTTTTGCGGCTCAACAAGATGGATGAATTTCAATGCATTAATTGATGAAACATGTTGCATACTAATAGAGCGTGTGGATCGACCTGGCGAAAGCCAAGAGGCGACTGGAGGGAAAAAACATGATAATACCTCGCTCCGAACAACGTAGCTACCCACCCTTTCCCCCGTCTCTTTTCTCCCTGTTTCTGTCTGTGCTCTCTTTTCTGTGTGTCACCTCCCCCCGTTGGATTCGCGGGTCTTTTGCGCAGCGTTTTTGCCTGTCGTGTCCCTTCACGCCCCCCCTCCCTCGCGGACTACTGTGGTGCTGCTTTGTGGTTCAGCGGGATCTCCCGGCTGGTGTCTCCTCTTGGGTATCTGGTTAGGCGATCTCGTCGCGTAGTGGTATGATGCCCGTCTCAGGACCGTGCATGGACAGCTAGCCGCGGATCGATTCCCCCCGGGTACGGGGCCGCGATCGTGACGTGGTAGACGAGTAAGCCTCAAGTACCGTAGACCCGCCGAAAGGCAACGGGCTCGGGCAAAAAAAAAAATCTCCTCTTGGGTATCTGGTTGTACCTCGCAACGGCCCGAGTGTCTAACTGGCTGGCACTGTTTTCTGTCTGCTCGTTAAGTACAGTAAGCATCCCTTGACGGTTGCCTGCCTGTTAGGAGTGTGTCTACGGCTTGCTCCTTTCCTCTTTCATGGCACCAAAGGTCTTGTGCCCTGTGTGGGGTCCTGCCCTCTCCACCATGTTGCGCTTGTGGTTCAGGTGCCTGCCGTCTCCACGCTGAGTCGGTCCTGCCTCTTGTGCTTAGCCCCACTTTACGACCCCAGTTTAGCGCTGCATGTGATCGCCCTCCTTGTCTCATGCTGCTTTTCTTTCCTCGGCCCCCTTGTCCTGCTCTCCTTCTTCTCCCCCTTCTGCCCCTCTTCTGCTCCTCGTTTCTGTCACTTTTACTGTTTGTTTTGCTGTTGACCAAGTTAGGTTCACTGCTAAGAAGTTCAGGTGCGCACTAGTGGCCCGAACCTCAGGAACTGATGCAAGAGTACACCTTCACGCCCCTGGATTGGACGAGTTGGTTGTACCTTCACGTCCTTAGACAGGACGAATTGGCGTTAAGATATCCTTCACTTTCGCATTCGATCCTGCCACGTACTCTAAGGCACAGTTTACCGAATGCTAAGGTTATTGAAGCATGGATCCTTTCCCTACTTTCATCCCCTTTTTTGAATTCGTTTTCTTTCTGAGTCGTTTTTCGAGTGTCGGTTTGTGTTGGGTCGACTTTTTCCTTTTACTTGTCTGTTGGGCATCGGGGGGTGGGGACGTAGCCGGCCGTCGCCATGGACTGAGCTGCGCTTGCAGCGAGTTGCACTGGGTGCTGCTCTCTGCTGGACAGCTCAGTGCGCCCCTGTGCAGCAAAAGCCTGCCCCAATGGCTCGTCCCTGCGGCGATACAAACCAGCTAAGCGGTGGTCTTGGGTGTGATTGCTAGTTGCTGAGGTTCTGCTGCAGGAACGTGTGACGTGATCTCCCAGTTTGGCATTGTGCCGCATACACCAGTAAGAGACGATGACACTCTGCGGGTGCCTGAACAACGCTCTGCCTGACATCATGACCTTTTTATGCCCAATACAATCATTACACCTTTGCATGATGCCCTTTACCAATTGAGTGCGACTGGTAATCGCCTGTTGCCTTGGTACCTCGGAGAGATGCATCGACTCGGGCTACTGCACAGTCCTTAGTGGCCCTCGCTGGACTTGTTATTGTGACGACAATACTGCTCTCTTCAGATATACAAGGATCTTTATCGGAGACTGGCAGTCCGGCCCTGCCCAGGTCACCTGCGTCCATCAGGACTACTTTGCCGTTCCCCCTCATTGGGGGGACGGCCTGCCTGCAGACATAGTGAGATATGCATGAGCCGTTGCTCTCAACATGAGCACTGGATAGTAAAGCTTCTCTTTCTATTCAGAGGTCAACTATGGCGGATGCTAGAAAAAGCACACGTGAGAGGACTCTGAGAGGATGCTTCCGCTTGTACAGTTTTTCAATCGTCTTGCAATTGCACTGGCATAATTTGCTTATTTGTCTCACCTCATAGTCTGCCTTGTCAATGATGGATGTACACAATTAGTTTCTATTATTGCAAGTTCTTGTGACACAGTGGGAAATTCCCTCTGTGTCCTTTGACAAATCTTGGATGTTTTTGTTTGTGTTGGGCCCCGGCCCCGTTTGTTTGATGCTTCGCTGTTGCTTCCCTTGGCGAAACGCAAGTCTGGCTGGGGGATTTGCGGGTCGTCTGTTGTTTTCTTTGCTTGTTTTGTTCTTCTTGTGTTTGTGGTGTGGTGATTTGCCATTATACAGATATGCTGAAACCACCGCGTTTCAGTTAGAGTTTTTAATTAGTTTGACCTGTTTATACCAATTTCAGGACCGAGCCTTAGAGCGACATCGGCCAAACCAGAGGAAAAAAAAAGTGCCAATACTTTGTGCGATCCTTCAACTGGAGTTTGAATTGAAGTGGAATGCGTGGTTCAGCAGGGTGCCCACTGAGTCGAACATAGCAGACGAGCCTTCTCGTGGACAAATCAAAGCACTTCTTGACAAAGCTGTCCATCAACAACACGTGGACCAAAGGACTCTGTGGGATCAGATGCTTGAGTTTGCTACAAGGGGAGGCGTTGACCAGCATCGAGATGCCCTTGTTAGTGTGGAAAGTTGTGGAGCCCACTCACATGTGCCAGGATGACACGCACAAATCGATAAGAGAGTTGCATTTGTCATTTCACTTCATAGACTGACATGAACAGCATGTGCAGTTGAAACNCAAATCGATAAGAGAGTTGCATTTGTCATTTCACTTCATAGACTGACATGAACAGCATGTGCAGTTGAAACTTGTGAGACCCTTTTGGCACGAGTGAAAATAGACTGCAGCGTTTTCGCCTGAGTCTTTGCATGGTAGCGGAGCCCGCTTGCGGGCAGACGCTTTCCTGGTGCTGAACCTTTCTGGAGGTAGCTGCATTTGGACGAAAGCTGGGATTTAGAATACAACTGGCAAACACTGGAATTCTGGATATATACTGGTAGGCCTAAGGTCTAAACACAGGTTCTGGAAAATACAGGTGCTGGATTGTGGGTACAGTTTTCCTGGCGTTGACAGAGAATTTGCAGCAGAACGAAAGTGTGAAATTTGATTTTCCTTTGACAATTTCTTTGAGGAGGAGGCTGAGATTGGGGACATGGATTCACCGCAGGTGGGTAGTCCTTCTGCTGGTGGATCACCAGCTGCAGTAGCAGCTACACCTGGTGTTGAAGGTGTGGATGGCATGGAGGTGGCTCGACGTATGGTGCAAGCAGCTGAAGCAGCTGCCCTAGCTGCTCAAGCAGCTACCAGAGCAGTTGAAGGCGTTTCCAGAACTTCAACTGATGACAGCAAGCAATGGTGGAGACTGTTGCCAAAGCCACCAACGTTTGAGCATACCAATAGAGAAAGTGAGATAGCTGCATGGCGTGAGTGGTCATGGGCATTCGAGCAGTACGTTGCCTCCATAGATGCCAAATTTGCAGATGATATAGAACAACTGCGTGCAAACTCCAATCAAGCTGTTGATCCTGTGGATTTTACAGATACAGAGCGGCAGAGAAATCATTTTCTGTACAGCCTTCTTTCATCATTGCTTCGTCAGAGGCCTTTGCTGGTGGTTAGGAACGTGACAGGTTCAAACGGGCTGGAAGCATACCGGATGTTGATTCAGCAGAATGAGCCGGTTTCAAAGAACAGAAGCATGGGGCTTTTGAATGTCATCATGAATTGGCCTGCGTTTACAGGTAAGCTTTCTTTGATGCAGCAGTTGTTGCGCTTGGAGCATGCCTTTGCAGAGTACGAGAAGCTTGGGACAAAACTCAATGAAGATCTCAAGACGGCCATTTTGATGAGGTCACTGACTGGACAGCTGAAGGTATGGCTACAACTTCAGGTCAATGAATCAACCACATATGCAAAGGTGCGTGAGATGGTGTTGCTCTACGATTCGAGCACTACAAAATGGTCTGAGCAGATGGTGCTGGGTACAGACAGTGCAATGAGTGCTGCTGAAGGTCCAGTTCCAATGGAAATAGACCGTGTGCAGTCCAAGGGCAAATCAAAAGGTTCAAAGGGGAAATCAAAAGACAATTCAAAGGGAAAGTCACAAGGAAAAGGAAAGAACAAAGATGGAAAAGGAAAAGGAAAGCCTTCAGATCAGAATCAGAAGGGTTCAAAGGGAAACGTCAGTTTGCAAAACGATCGATCCAAGGGCAAAGGAAAAGGAGACTCAAGAGCATGTTACGTATGTGGACGCACTGGTCACATGGCTAAAGACTGCTGGCATTCTGGTCAGGTGAGACAGGTTGGTTCAGAAGCAGCTGCAGGTTCCACGGCAGTTCAGGGATCACCATCTTCTTCACTTGGTGGGATGTCCAGTGTTTCTCAACAACAGCATCCAGTGCCTCCATCGTCGTCGACTCAGTACAAAGTTGCTAGGATTTGTGAGTTGCCAACTGGTTCAAGTGACAATGGATTGGTGTTTGACATGCGTGATTCAAGCCCTGCCAGTTTTCATGGAAGTGTTCATGCAATTTACCATTACATTGGTGACTCTTTGAAGGACGCTTGTGATGAAAGTTTTTCCAGTGGTGCTGTGCGTACGATTTCACATGACAGCATGGCCAGTGAGCGTTTGGAAGAGCTGCATGATATCTTGTTGGACAGTGGGGCAGACGCCTCAATCTTTCCATCTAGCCTGTTGGAGAAAGGAGCACCTGCTGTAGCCTCAGTTGGACGCCTGGTTGATGCACAGGGAGTTGAAATTCCAATTGAAGCCACAAAGGACATGGAGATAGCTTTGAGGGACATGACTGGACGTGTCATTTTGCTGCGTGAAACGGTTGCGATTTCAGACAGGGTGTCTCAACCAATATTGAGTTTTGGAAAGATGCTTGAAAACGGTTGGGGCATTGATGGCGGCCAACAAATGCTTGTTCACAGCATAGCAGGCGCGGCAGTTCCCTTAGAGTTGCAGAACAAATCAATGGTTGTGCATGGCAGCATCAGAGTCTTGACTGAACATTGCATTTCTCCAGGCAGTTTTCATGTCAGGGCTATCCAGGCAGAAATTGATGAGAGCATCGTCAATGGCTCAGTAGGCTGGCAGTTGGATTCAAACGGTTGTGGCATCATTGGGCGTCACTATGCAGATCACCATCAAGATCCATTGCTTGTAAGACCAGATTTGAATGGACGTTTTTACAGGACAACGTTGGTTGAAGGAAACAACAAAAGGTGGTATGTGATGGAACTCTGTGAAATGCTTGAGGGACTTGTGCAGTTGGATGCTCAGTTTCATGACATGGTTGGACGTAGAAACATTATCACGATCATCACAGAATCAGAGAAGGATCCACGTGCAATGGGATTTTCATTGGTTGATGAGCCAGGTGAAGTTTTTCCTGTTGAAGCAGATGCAGACCATGACATTGAAGTGATGGATGCTGAGCCTCCCATTGAAGGGAGAGATGTTCCTGAAGGTCAAATTGTGGTGCAGCCGATTGCAGAGGATGAAGTTTGCGTAAATGGAACTGTTCTCAGGGAATGCAGTTCGCTAGCTACGCTACGAGCTGGGTGCTCATTCTATGGGATTTCAAGCTCAGGGTCAAAGCAGAAGTGTTTCAAACGTTTGATTGAACATTCAAAGAAACTTGAGTTGGAATCAGTGATGGCGGCAGCAAAAGAGGCATTTGAACAGCAGGAACGGCATCCACTTTCACCAGTTTCTGCAGAAGTGCCTAGTGAGTATGAGCAGTCACAACATAGGTTGACACATGTGCCATACAAGCAGTGGTGCCCTTCATGTCTTGCGCACAGGGCACGTTCTGATCGCCATGAACGTTCAGGTGAGTCGCATGCAGGAGCAGTGCCCACCATATCCTTTGACTACTTCTTCACAAAATCTGATGGTCAGGCTGGTGATTCAGGCAATCCCGATACAATAACTGCACTGGTAGTGGTGGACAGCCATACAGGATTTGTGTCATGCATCCCTTTGGAAGGGAAATCTCAGCTGGATCATGCAAACAGGGAGATCATCAAGTTTGTGCAAATGTTAGGGCATTCAGAAGTGATTTTGCATTGCGACAATGAACCTTCAATACTGCAATTGAAGCGATTGGTGCTAAAGACACGTCAAGGTATGGGCCTTAAGACACGTGAAAGTAGCTCTGTGGCATATGACAAAGGTGGCAACAGCCTTGCAGAGAATGCTGTTGGCAGAGTCAGAGCTTTGGCATGTACGTTGATGCACCATGTTCATGGAAGACTTGGAATTCAGCTGGAGACATCGAGCGCAATTTGGAGTTGGGCCCTGAGACATTCAGCATGGCTTATTTCAAGGTTTTCAGTTATCAGAGGTGCCACACCTTATGAGCTAGCTTTTGGTCGTACATATGCTGGTGAGTTGTGCGAGTTTGGGGAGCCAATTTTTGGCTATGTGATTCCAACCACAAAAGCGACTGCCAAATGGAAGAGGATGTTATTTCTTGGGAAAGCTGACATTCAAAACAGCTATGTGGCATTTGATGGACAATCAATTCTCCTTACGAGAAGCGTGCGCAGAATCAACACTGAATGGAGAAGCCACATGGCGTATTATTTGCATTGTCGGTGTTTTTCATGGCAGTACAAAGCTGGGTTTGGAGCAAGAATCTTGCCAACTATGAGAAAACCAGTGCCGAAGTCAGTTGCGTTTGAGGTGCCTCTGGGACCAATTGAAGAAAGTGCATTGCACGACAAAGATGCTGAAGCAGTGATTCAATATGCAATTGATGAACAGAAAGCGCAGGAGGAGCAGTTGCGCATGTCAGCCAATGACCCACTCAGTTTGGCTTTGCGAGAGAAACTTGGTGAAGGAGTTGCAGGTGAACTGGAAGGTATGCAGGTTGTGGATGATGATGGTCCTGCATTACCTAGTGGACCAATCCATGTGACAGCAGAGAATCCACCTTTGACTAATACTGGAGATGATATGTCAGGGGATCCAGGTCTTGCAGTGCCGGTGACACCGCCCAGGGACTATATAGAGATCGAAAGCCCTCGAGAGCCAGCAACATCTCGAGCAGCAGAACCGTCAGATGAGGACTCTTCAAAGAGGCAACGTTTGGATGAATCAAAGAGACAGCGCATTGCCAGGTTACAAGCTGAATACGAGCAGAGATTGTGTGCTGTCAAGATTGCCTACAAAGAGTACTTACTTCACTATGGATGATTATGAGACAGATTTGAATCTTGAACAATCAGCTGAAGAGGATGAAGACTGGGTTGGTGAAGATGCGGTTGTGCTGACTGGAATTCCAGAGTATTTGTGGTCAGACGCTCCAGTAGATCAACCCGCGCCTGGCAGTCCAGAAAAATGGATTGATGACCTTGCAGATAAGGTGGAGATTGACCGTTTGTTCAGCATGCAAGTCTTGGTGCCACAATCCGAGTTCCAAGGCGAAATCGCAGGTTCTTTGACTACAAAGATGGTCAGGGATTGGCGTTTGAAGTCTTATGGAGAAGGTGAAGGTGAAAGGAAAAGATGGATGCGCAGATCCAGACTGGTGGCGCGTGAATTTGCAACAACGAAAAGATTGGACACTTTCAGTCCTGCCACTGGAACCCATACAGCAAACCTTCTGCAGTTGAAATATCTTGGAATGAAAAGCAAGATTTGTGAGACAGCATGCAAGGAGGATTACGATGTTGTTATGGGAAGCTTGGATGTGCGTGATGCTTTTCTGCAGGTTGAACAAGATGATCCGGTGCGTGTGGTTTTGCAGGGACAGCCTTTTATCATAAAGAGAAATCTCCCAGGCCAACGTCTTGGAGCAAAACAGTGGTTTTTGTGTTTGAAATCATTCTTGATGGAAAGCATGAATTTTGAGTTTTGCCCGGAGCAACCATGCTTGGCGAGGACACCTGAGGCCACGATCATGATACATGTCGATGATATCCTTTTTGTGGGATTGAAATCTTTCTGGAACAACGTTTTTCTGAAGAAGATGAAAGAGAGATTTTCAGTGAGTCATGATGAGTTGAAAGGCCCAGGATCAAGCATTACCTTCCTGAGGAGGAAAATCATGGAGGTTGAAGATGGCCTAGTTTTAGCCCCGGGTACAACTGCGGACAAAGTGGTTTCTTTGTTTGAGAGGATGTTTGGATCGGCACGATCACAGAAAGTGCCATGCGATGCAAGTATCCAGTTGCCTGACAATTCTCAAAGACTTTCAGAGAAAGACTCCAAGGGATACCGCTCAGTTGTGGGCCTATGTCTGTATGCAGGCCGTGAAAGGCCAGATTTGATGTATACCATAAAGGAGCTGGCGTCATACATGAGTGCTCCCACTTTGACTTCACTTGCACGCCTACGCAAGATGGTAGGCTTCATGAAATCTGTGGGGGACATTGGTTTGCACCTGCCATTTCCTGAAGATGGGCAAGGAAAGGTTATTTCTAGTGGACAACACCGATGGGTACTTGAGAGCTTCAGCGATGCCGATTGGAGTGCCAACAAGCAGACACGTCGCTCAACATCATGTGGGATACATTTCATCAATGGATGTTTCATGTATTCAAGCAGCCGAAGTCAACGAGTTGTATCACTTAGCTCATGTGAAAGTGAACTTCATAGTTTGGTTAGCTGCGTTTGCGATGGGATATTCATCAAGGCATGTGCTGCTTTTGTTTTGGATGAACAGTTGGAACGTTTTCAGTTTACCGACTCAAGCTCAGCAAGGCAATTGGCAAGCAGGCAAGGGTCAGGTAAGGTGAGGCATCTGTCGGGAAAACTGTTATGGATACAGGAGAAGACAGCTGACAATACCTTCAAACTTCGACAGGTTCCAACTACTCTCAACGTGGCAGACATCGGGACAAAAGCTTTGAGCAGACAGAGGCTGTTCTATTTGTTGTATGAATGTGAACTGGTTTTCATTGCAGACTTTTCAAGGGTTGGAGCAAATGAGCATGCAATTCAAGATGAGAGGAGATTGAATCCCCAACAATTGAAAAGAATTTCCAAAGCCATTTTACGCATGAGTATTGCCATGGGAGTTGCTGGGGGTCTTGAGTCAGCAGGACCGGTTGCGGCAATGGCGCAGTCAAGTTGTGCAAACATGGACAATGAGACCAAGGACACATCATGGTTTTCATTTGCAATTGCGGTTTTGGTGATTTGCATGGGTACTGTGTTTTCAAAGCTGGCATTCAGAGCATGGAAGTGGATTGAAGAGAAAATCAAGAAACTGGAGAACCAAGTGCTGGGAGTTTCAAACGAGTTGGAGCAAGCCCAGATCCAGTTAGCCGATCACTATGAGTATGCAGCTGATTTGAATGGAAGAATAGAAGATTGCAACGCTTTAGCAACAGATGCGTCAAACAGAACTGACACGGTGATGGCTAGACAGACTGGTTTTGAACAGGAAACTATAGAAGGTTTCAATGCTCTGGAGGAAACCTCAAATTGCGTGAGNAACGCTTTAGCAACAGATGCGTCAAACAGAACTGACACGGTGATGGCTAGACAGACTGGTTTTGAACAGGAAACTATAGAAGGTTTCAATGCTCTGGAGGAAACCTCAAATTGCGTGAGTACTGACAGCCGAGCAGTATCGACACATGCTAACGCAAGAAAGAGGAAACCTGGTGCTTTGGAATCATAGAAACCGTGCAGATTCAACTGACCCAATTGTACATCAGCAAGAAGATCACGNACTGACAGCCGAGCAGTATCGACACATGCTAACGCAAGAAAGAGGAAACCTGGTGCTTTGGAATCATAGAAACCGTGCAGATTCAACTGACCCAATTGTACATCAGCAAGAAGATCACGAAGGAGGAGAAGAAGAAAGTCCGACAACAGATGTGGAGGACAACCAATCCAATAGACCTACTGGAATGGAAGCCCTCTTACAGAACATGAGGGTAGATCAAAATCAAGCTCTTGCAGCAGAACGCTGGCATGAGGCCAACATGATTCAGCAGGCAATTTGTCTGGTGCTAGATTCCACTCTAACAGAGGGATTCAGTACAAGAATTTCAAATGAGATCAGAAACATATTCCAGAGGCTATATCGTTTTCACCGTAACAGAGGAGATGATGAACGTCGAGACAGGTTTAGGCTCTATGTCGAAGACATGCAGAGCTTGATGATTTGAAAGATTGAATTCGAAAACATTTTCACTGGATGATGCAGAGTCAGACAGCAGAGCTGAAATTTGCGTTGAGCGGTGAAAATTTTGGAGTTGTGGAATGAGCCACGCTCAAACCACAAAGGAGGAGTGTGGAAAGTTGTGGAGCCCACTCACATGTGCCAGGATGACACGCACAAATCGATAAGAGAGTTGCATTTGTCATTTCACTTCATAGACTGACATGAACAGCATGTGCAGTTGAAACNCAAATCGATAAGAGAGTTGCATTTGTCATTTCACTTCATAGACTGACATGAACAGCATGTGCAGTTGAAACTTGTGAGACCCTTTTGGCACGAGTGAAAATAGACTGCAGCGTTTTCGCTTGAGTCTTTGCAGTTAGAAAAGAAGTGTCTTTGCGAGGTCAGCTGAATGAAAATTAAAGAAACATTCCGAAGGAAAGTGATCTAACCGACAGAAGCTGCAATGAGTGCATACGAATGGCCGAGCAATCTGGTTCAAGGTCGATGTAGACAATTTGAAACTTGAATGAACATCAATGTCATGCCATTCCATTTAATGTTTGTTGTTTCGGTCACTTTTGCTGGCCCACCGACGGCCACCCTGGGCAGCAAAAGCTGGCCAAACCCAAACTTGGCGTTGACCAGCATCGAGATGCCCTTGTTGGAAAAAAAGTGTCTTTGCGAGGTCAGCTGAATGAAGATTAATAGCCTGAAAACCACGCATTCCTATGACCAGGGAAAACCAGACCCTGGTGCCTGAACAACAGGCCGTGAGATAGCCCCAGCTTGAAAACAGATGAGTGTTCCTTGCGTAGCAGTCCCATTCAGTGCAACTTGAATTCAAGGTGATTGAAAGTTGTTTGAGGGTTCAAGCATGTTGCATTGGCTCAGCAGCGGTTGCAAGTGATAAACAATACTCACACAACCGCGGCCACAACCACCAACCGCGGCCACAACCACAACGACAACCCCGACCACAGCCACAACTGCAACCAGAGCCACCACCACAACAACAACAACGACAACAACAACGACGACGACGACAACGACAACCACAACCAAAACCACAACTCCCTAGCGCTGTTTAAATCGGTTTGCTAATGATTGTAACACAAAACTGACTTACAAACAACTTTCACGTGGTTGCCTCCCAACAATATTTGCACTCCGTGTTCAGCAAAACTGACATAATACGCCCAAAGAAATCATTCAATTCCTGGATGTTACTTGGCAGGTCCCATTTCGGTGGCAGGGACTTTGGTGTCGCAGTGGACTCAAACATTTTCATGTGAAAATTTGCATGGGTTGCATTTGACGCCGTGATCAAACTTGAATCTTTGTGTGAAATGAATTCATTAATGTTTGATGGTGCTGCCCTTAATTTTTGTAATCGGAAATTGTGTGCCATTTGTTGAAACGATTTTTTTGTGCCTCAGTGAACTGCACGCACAGTTATTCTTGCGCAATTTTCAGTTCGCAGAATGAATCTGGCATATGTTGGGATATTTTTCATGAGCACATTTTTGACCGATAGAAAAACACAATTGCCATGTATATCCATAAACAGCTAGCATGCACATTGGGTGAAACGACGATGCCCTTTCAATGACTTATCGGCAAACACAAGACTCTATCACAACGGTTATCAAGTCCATGGCTGCACCACCATCGCGGGAGGCATCTCATCACTTGATATGTGATGCAAGGCAGTTTGCCACAAGATTCGATTTGTTTTCATCGGATTATGCAGATTGATACAAACAAAAAACAAAGGTTTCTTTGCGTACAAACTGTATGCAAATGCAGGATTTTGGAATATTAAATCATGTTCTTTGTTGGTAATTTACTTCATTCCATGTTTCTATTCTATGTCTGTTGCAGGTTCCTCTTTATGGAGGTGCTTTGAGCACTGAGTTGCCAAGGCTTGTATGGTTCGTCAGGCAAACCAAAAACGGGCAATGTCGCCACAGGCATTGTATCGGTACAGGTCCAAAGACGATTCAATCACCCAACTCATGGAAACTGTTGGCAAGGTTTTTTACGGATGCGAGCACATTTCGAGAGGCTGAACTGTTTTATTTTCAAAAACACATAGCAGTTGGCAGCAAAAAATAGTAGCGTTTTGCCTGGCGTTTTCACATAAACAGGTGCCAGATCATCAAGAAGTTTGGGTCGACACCACTTCTGACAGGAGTTTTAACAAATATACATATGCATTGAATCTTCAGCAAATTTGTTTTGTGGATTTAAATCGATCAAACAGGTCAATGATATTTCCGTTTCTTGTTACATTATATGGAAACGGTACAAGTGCTGTTTGTGGTCGTATGATCAATTGCCGGAGGAGTGTCATCATCGAAATTCTAGAGCAAAAGGCAGGGAAACATGACCAACATTCATACTAGCAACCCCACGTGCTGTCAATCGTTGGACGGTCATTTCAGTATGCATTTTCATTATATAAATGCAAAATTGGTCGAATTTGATTTTTTTNTGTCAATCGTTGGACGGTCATTTCAGTATGCATTTTCATTATATAAATGCAAAATTGGTCGAATTTGATTTTTTTTCTTCGGGACTAGGTTGTGAAATTTGCGCAATCAAATGTGCGTTTAAGAAAACATCCAGTGATCGGTGCCGAAAAAACATGGTATGAATAATCCACGAACATTTGAAAAAAAGTAGGTGAACAATTTTTTCTTAGGCCGACTTGCCACATGTCAACCCACCCCANGGCAGGGAAACATGACCAACATTCATACTAGCAACCCCACGTGCTGTCAATCGTTGGACGGTCATTTCAGTATGCATTTTCATTATATAAATGCAAAATTGGTCGAATTTGATTTTTTTCTTCGGGACTAGGTTGTGAAATTTGCGCAATCAAATGTGCGTTCAAGAAAACATCCAGTGATCGGTGCCGAAAAAACATGGTATGAATAATCCACGAACATTTGAAAAAAAGNAAGAAAACATCCAGTGATCGGTGCCGAAAAAACATGGTATGAATAATCCACGAACATTTGAAAAAAAGTAGGTGAACAATTTTTTCTTAGGCCGACTTGCCACATGTCAACCCACCCCAGGATGTGGATGATGCCCAGGCAGAGGACTTTCAACAGCCATAAATGGATAATAATTGGGAATTTCTTTGACAGTTTATTGTGTATTTCTTGGAATATCCTCAACAATCGGAACAATTTTTTTGATCGTTTGCAATTTGCAACTTCAAACTTTATTATCGCTGATGTTTGAGTCCTTTCTTGAAAAATCAATGGTCTGCGATAGAAAACGCTTTTCTGCGAATCGACGTTTGGAAAGGTTGAGTGAGTCCTCACGGCACATTTTACTACAGCTACATTGCTACATCTCGTCAGGCCATCGAATTCTTTTTGTACCGTCCCCAGTGCAATTCGTTTTGGCACAATGTGAAATTCATCCATTGTCCACCCCACCGTCCAAAGGTCAGACTTGGCGGCATTTAACGAAGCCATTGACAGCAAAGTCTTGCATAGCCGCCCTGTAGCGCCAGAGGAGGCACTGGGTCATCGACTGCATGACTTGAGAAAACGAAACGAGAAAATCAATCCATGAATATCTCCAAATGTTGTTTGGAACAATGCTTTAACTTTATTTACATATTTTTGCATTTTTTTGCGAACTTAACCTATAGTCATCCCATTCCCCTAGTATTATACACCCCCTAGTCATGGTTCCCAAGATGTGTAAATCCCCGAAAACTTTACGAAACCATGGTTTTTGAAGGGTGTTTAATTTTGTTTAATTTNTGTGTAAATCCCATTACTAAACCAGGTGTTTAATCTGAGGGAGAAGGGATTAATCATCATACCATTGATGTGGCGGCCAGACTCATTGCATGCAGGTACCCCACCTCCGCTGTCGCGCTTTCATGGGGCTTGGGCACCAGGTGGTCGCCAAGTTTCGGGAGGATCGTTGCGGGGTTTGAAGTGAAACAGAGGATGACCTTTGCGATATATGGGTATGGATCAATAGCCATTTATAGTGGATTTACCCATTAAAAATGGTGATTATCCATAGTTATTATGGATCAATACCTATATTAGTACCATTTGTAGTGGGATGAACATCCATAAATCCCAGCTATTTTGATGTTAGGGGTACCAGGTTTTGACACACTGCTATATGTATATTGAACATAGGGGATTGCCAATTTTACGAGTGAATTTTACGGCTGGGGGTTCCCCCAATCTTCAAGCTGAGTGGGTGGGGGTGGGGGGTATAATATCTTGCGCACTGCGTAAGATGAAAGATGTTGTGACGTTGATCTTCGTTGTGGTATACAGATGGGGGTTGGGGGGTAGGAGGGGCAATGACGTCCTGTGCACTGTGTAAGATGAAAGATGTTGTTATGTTGAAGATGTTGNGTTGAAGATGTTGTTGCGTTGAAGTTGATTCTTCGTTGAAGGTGGTCAAGATGTTACTATGTTGAAAATGTTGCTACGTTGAAGATTTTGAAGATGTTGCTGCGTTGAAGATGTTGGAGATGTTGCTACGTTGAAGTTGTCGCTGTCACACCGAGCAACAGCTTCAAAACGGTTGGAAAAAAGGATGCGCATTTCGCCTATGGTTCTCTGGAGGATAATGACATTTCCAGATCATGAAACACCAACGAACTCCAACTATGATGGCGCCGAAAATGAATGCATTCAATGTATTACCATGTTCATTAAACACCATAAAACATTGTAAAACGCAGTTAAAAAAAACCTTTTGATGATTTCAGTCAAGCTCCACTTCAACTGCCTTCCGCGAAAACCCCATTCTTTACCCTTTAAAAACAAATAATGTATATATATATNCATTGTAAAACGCAGTTAAAAAAAACCTTTTGATGATTTCAGTCAAGCTCCACTTCAACTGCCTTCCGCGAAAACCCCATTCTTTACCCTTTAAAAACAAATAATGTATATATATATATGTAATGTTCAGTCTGTTTTCAGCCTTTTGAAGATGCTGATTGTCCAATCGGAACCAAGTCGAACAGGTGGCAAAGAAAGCAGAGTGCAGCTCGTTTCTTTTTTTTGCGTGATGTTGTGCGCAAGACAGAAAGATAGAGAGATAGAGCGATAGAGAGAGAGAGAGAGATAGGTAAACAGACAGATAGATATATAGATAGAGAAATAGAGAGAGAGAGAGAGAGAGAGATAGATGGATAGATAGATAGCTAGGCTAGATAGATAGATAGATAGAGAAAGAGAGAGGGAGAGATAGAGGGATGGAGAGAGAGGCAGGGAGAGAGAGAGAG